>WBMZ01014017.1:0-124514 GCA_013400975.1 Atrichornis clamosus | reverse complement strand
GGCGGCGGGGCCGGGCCGGGCCCTCACCTGCGGGGGCCGCGCGTCCCCCCTCGGTCCCCGCGCAGCCGGGTCCGGCCCGCGCCTCCCCCGCACTCAGCCGCCTCCTCGGGCCGGTGGAGCGGCCCCACCCCGGGCAGGGCACCGCTCAGAGCCGGGCACCTCGGGGGAAGCAGAACAGCCGTAAAGGAGGGAGTGGGAGGAACGCGGGAGTTGAGACTTAGCGTCCTGTTAGGTTGCCAGAAGAGCTTGGGTTTATGTTAGCTATTACCTACAGAAAAAACATAGCTATACAATGACTGTCCTGTAAAGCTGAGCACAGGGCTACTCACATCGTCTGAAAGATGCAGTTACTAAAGCCAGTCTTGAAAAACTCAGGGTTTGGGTGCAGGCTGTAGGAATTTAACTTTCTAAGTTATTCCCGCCTTCATTTCATAGGCTACCAGGTGACAGGTGTGTTTATGAAGAACTGGGACCCTCTGGATGAACAGGGAGCTTGCTCCATTGATAGAGATTGTGAAGATGCATACCGGGTGTGCCAGAAGCTTGATATCCCGTTTCACCAGGTTTCCTATGTGAAGGAATACTGGAATGAAGTATTCAGGTAGAAACACATTTAAAATAGCTGGTCTTTCAGTATATTAGTGTGGTACTGTGTTATGATGAAAACCAAGAATGAACAGATAATGAGCAATGGCAATTCATTGCAGTATTATCAGTGCTAGGAGAAAGGCCTGAAGCCTGTTAAATACTGGAGGAATTATTTTTTTCTCTCATTTGTTTTTAAGGCCAGAATTTATATCTTGGTTTTGTTATGTGTTTTTTAAATTAATAGGAGATTTGTCCTTATGTGAGTGTGTAGCAATTGCTTTGTTGCAGCTCATTTCTGCAGCTGCCCAAATACTGGCCCAACCTTGCTGCAACTTGAAGAAAAAGCTATTTAATAAGGGTACTGTTATTGTCTGTGTGTGTAACTGATGCAGTGCATTTTACATAATGTGTGCTGAATCCAGTTTACCACAAAATGATGATGAGCTAACCTTGCTTCTTTACACTTATATTTGAAACTGTTCTCTAAAGAGGGCTCAGATTTTCTGTGAATTTGTTGAACTTTAAGGCAAGCTCTACATAGGAAAAGCTGAGAGGTTTTTCTTAGAAGGAAGGAGAAGAAGGAACACATTGGTATAACAGCATAATTTATGTACTGAACATAAGTACATAAAAGTGGTTCTCTGATCTTAATCATCCCCCTTTAAGTAGTGCTGTTATTACCTTATATGAAACTGAGAAATAACCTGGTCATGCTACTTGTACTACATGTTGAAGTGACATGAAGCTGAGCACTAAACTTTTGGGCAGTCAGTGAAGAAAACAGCAAATGGACCTGTTCTGGGAAAGTTCACTCCATTTTTCCCATTTTGGTGTGACAGAATAAGTGTTATCAAACTTCTCAGTTTATTAGTACAGTTTATTAGCTTCAGAATTCTTTCTTCTTTACTGTCATCACTGACCTAAATTTACTCCTCTGGATCTCTCTTTAAAGGATTATTCACCACAAAACACCTTTTATCATGAGACCTGTTCCAGGTCCTGTTTCAGATTTTTATGTCAGAGGGAGATCCAGTAGACATCCTTCATTGCCCTTTCTCTGGTTCTGTGCTTTACTAGAAGCTCTGAACTGATGTGAGCCTGGCTTTGTGTTGAGTCTTCTATAAAACTCCCAGTGTACCATAAGAGGATGGTGTGAGGCAGCTGTGGGTAGACCCAGGTGATTTAATTAGTATGGGTTGTTGAATTTACAACTTTTAAAAAGGAGTTAGACAAAATAAAAGATATACGTTGCTTTATTTTCTATTTATTAAGGTATCACACAGTAAGGAAGGAGGAATTGATTCTGTTTCAGATGGAGAAAAGTAAAACCAAATAGTAGGACTGCTGCTGTTCTTTTAAATCCATTTTGTTCCCTCAGTTCCTCTTGACTGCAGTGGCTACTGATAACAAGCAAAATGATGCAGTGATTAGGCCTTTTGATATCTCAGGGCAGTGCTGTATGCTGGTTTAATTTCATTAGTTGTTATTTCAATGTTTTGTACTTTAATGTACTTTAATTATGGAGCAGTCTAAAACTACAACATAACTTTAACAAACTTGGAATTTCTAGAAGAAAAAAAAAGGACAGAAAGGAGTCTCTGAAATGAAGCCCTGTGAGTGACTGCTTGTGGTGACATTATTGCAGCTGAAGTTATTGTCTATTCAGCTGAGACACTCCTGGTGTGTACCACCATATTGTCCCTTTGAAAAATTAAATTGGATTGTTTAATTCTGAAAGGAAGTATTTTCTAAGAGATGAGTAGAATGTGTACAGTGGGCAGCCATGTCTGGCCAGAGGGAATATCAATTTAATAAAGCAGGATTACAAGATTGTACGTGATCATTCGATCCTGTCCTTGGTACACTTTGGAGAAAATCTTCCAAACATTGTCTTTTTGCACGTTAAAATCTAATGGGTATTTTATTTCTGTCATAAAGTGTTTAGTATGACTGGGTCTTCTCTGAGACTGGGACTCGGGTTCTCATGTTTAAACAGACTGTCCAGTCTCAGTATTATGCATGTTAATGATTCTGGTAGACACGTGAGTCTTTCTTTTACAGTGACCTCTTAAAAGAGTATGAATTGGGAAGGACGCCCAATCCTGATATTTTGTGTAACAAGCACATCAAATTCAACTACTTTCTGCATTATGCTATGGATAACCTTGGTAAGGCATTTTCAAGTGTGTCAGTACAGAGTGTGTGCCATGGACATGCTTAAAGGAAACAAACTCTTTAAGAGGTGGGGAGAAGCATGAGTTCATATGCGTGTCTAACTCTCATATCTTTGTGGTAGTATGTCAGTAATTGCAGAGTATTTGGTTTTAAGTTTGCTTTTACATATAGAATCAGAGTGGTTCAGTTTGGGAGACACCTTTAAAGGTCATCTAGTCTAACTCCCCTGTCCTGGGCAGGGACATCTTCCACTAGATTAGCTTGCTCATATGTAAGAACAGATTTATTTCAGGGACATGCAGTGACCTGACCATTTAGTTTTGCATTCTTAGGTGGTCCTTAAAGTCCAAAAGCACAAGTGCTGGCATGCTTGTGAATAGTTTGCATTATTTAAATAGCAAGAGTATAATTATTGTCAGTATAAGACTTCTCTATATGTTTTCTTCTTTAATTTCTTTCTGCTTTTCTTACGGTATGATTGCAATTATGTTTTTTGTTTTTCTTCCCTTGATAGGAGCAGATGCAATTGCTACTGGGCATTATGCCAGGACTTCACTGGAGGATGAGGAAGTGTTTCAACAGAAACATGTTAAAAGGCCACAGAGGCTTTTCAGAAACCGTTTTGAAGTTAGAAATAGTAAGTTGTGTCTTCTTTTCATGCTTCATCGTAGATATGACAGAGGATTTAAACCGTATTTGGTGTCACAGAATCAGGGATGTTTGTTACACAGAATCATTACCAGTTAAACCCCAGCCTTTGTAGAAGGTTGGTTGTGCTAAACAAGGTATTTACATTACTGAAAATGACCCTGACTTGTCAAGTATTACATTTTCTAGGAGTCAGATGGATGTCTGATGTGTAGTGAGAAGCATGCTATACCCAAAGGGAAAGAAACTTGCAAACTAATGCTTTGAAGAGCTGCCACAGTGATGATTTTACATTAAATTCCCTGCTTTCATTTGTTTGTTCTGGACTTAAGGAGTTTATGTGTTTCTTTGTTTTAATTTTACTTCTGGAAAGTTGAAATGGCCCCAACAGGACCAACCGTCTATACATGTGACAGACTGTGATTCACAGCTGCAGTGTTTTGTGATGGGCTTCCTTATCCTGTTACTGAGATTTTAAATTATTGCTTGTGACCGAACTATTGGCCTTTGTCTTTGTTTGAAACACATAAATAGTGTTTGTGCAACAGCAGAGCTATTAGCTTTTAAAGAGAGGGAGCAGAACATGATTGAAGAACTTGTACCAATTTTATTTCATTTGGGCAATCAGGAAATTTCATCTCTTTTAAAGAACAAAGTCGAATTCTCATCTCTGAGCATTGGTAATAACTCCACTGATTGCTCAAATCATTGATTTATAGTAGAGTGATTTCAGGGCCAATGTCTTTCTGGAGAACAGTATATTCTGAGGTATTTTAGACTTCATTCTCTCTTTCACAGGAAATGTGGAAGTTGTTTTCATTTTTTGTGTTGTTGATGCCCTTGCCAGTGACACGTGCTGTTGTAATAGATGAGGCAGTGTAAGGTTTTGTAAGACTCTGCACAGTACAAAACCAGAATCCTCTAGATCTTTTTGGTGATGAGAAAATACTCAAACATTTTCAGCAAGATTTTGAAAAACCTGTAAAATACTGTATTTAACACGTATTTGGAAATAATAAAACAAAAACGTTGATTGTCAAACAAAATACTAAAGTTGAACTGTTAATGGTAGTTATGTTGAGGTGCTTTATGTGTTTCACTTCGCAGCTGTGAAACTCCTGCAAGGGGCTGACCTCTTTAAGGACCAGACCTTCTTTCTAAGTCAGATTTCACAGGATGCTTTGAGGAAAACCATCTTCCCTTTAGGGGATTTAACAAAAAGTTTTGTAAAGAAGATAGCAGCGGAACATGACCTGCATCATGTGCTAAAGAAAAAAGAGGCATGGTAACACTTAGAACTCTTCTGATTTGTATTTCTCTCTAAAACAGACTTTCCTGAACTTTCTGGGCTTTAATCTGTGACAACCTATCTTGTTTCTGATACAAAAGAATAATGAAATAGGTTGGGAAGCAATTTTAATAGCTGGCTACTTCCTTAAAGGTACTTTCAGGAGCTTGTGGTTAGCTGTGTATTTTAACTTGCAGATATTTTGTCTGCTATTGTATCTCAGAAGAACTAATGTGAAGGTGAATGTGTAGGATTCAGGCTGTGAGCCTGAAGGAAAGCATCTTCTATCACAGCAGGGGAGAAGCCTTTGGTCTTTATTCTCCATGGCTTTTAAGGGCTTCCTCACTATAATTATTTTTCAGTATGTCTTTAGAAAGTGGATCATACTGTTTTTCCACAGTTACTCTTTTAAAAAGTTACGTTTCTCTGAAACTAAGACTTCATGAATTGATCTTAAAAACTGTAATTCAGGCAGCAGTTGTTTTGCTGATGTGTCTTGATTGCTTTTCATGTTTGTATTCATCCTCAGTAAGTTGGTATTTGAAGAATGTCTTCAGTAACTGAAAGGAAATGGAAAGCCTATGTGGTTTTGGAAGTTTTTTTTTCAAGAGATAGACCATCACTGTATCATTTTGTTACTTTTGTACTTTAATATGAAAGAGACTTCTGTTTTTAATGTGCATACAACATAGTCACCAAGATTAGTGTATTTATTTATCGAACAGATACTCTATTTCCTATTACCTCTGTTGCTTTCTGTGTGTACAGTTCTTACTGATACCATATAGAATTAGTTTACCTATGTTGGAGCAGATGTTGTGGGTTTGTGCTTGAGATGCCTAGGGTAGTTTGGGATACATAGGAGAGTAAAAAAATGCATCTTGGACAGATTATGAATAGACATTATTTCAAATGTTTTTCTCTGCTTCTATGGATTCAATTCTGTATTCCCTTTTCAGAGTATGGGGATCTGTTTCATTGGTGAAAGAAACTTTGAAAATTTCCTTCTTGAGGTGAGCAACACTAAATCTGTGACAATCTTTGTTTTGTTTTGGTGTTCAGTTTTTGAAACACTATGTGTAGAGAAGTCTCCAGCAGCTTGTGGCCCACGGGAAGTAAGGATGTTCTGCCTCCCTTTGCAGTGCCACGCCTCGTTAGAAGCTAACCCCCACAGCCTGTAGGAATTATCTTGCCCCTCCACCAGCAGTCACTCATTTTCTGTAGCAACAGGAGCAAACATGCACTGCTGTGCCTGCCAAGGTCTGACAAATGGTTGGGATGTGAGAGGGGCACGTGGCTGGATCCTGCTGTCCCCTGGCACATGTGAGGATGGGGGGAGTGAAGCCTAGAATTACAGCTGGTAGGGACTGCACCTCCTGCCTTGCTCTGAGAGCAGCATCAAGGAGGAGTCAGTAAGCTGCTTGGACAGAGTTTGCTTCTTGAAAAGTTGTTTTTCAGCTTCAAGAGAATGTAGTGACAGAATCTGAAAGAGACTGTGAGGTTTTCTTTGGCTGTCTTGTGACTTACCTCTTTCTCTTTGTTAGTATTTGGAACCTCGACCAGGTAACTTTGTTTCTATTGAAGATAAGAAGGTGATGGGAAGACACAAAGGTAATTGATTAACCTACCTTAATAACTTACTTTTAGGTAAATGGAACAATATTGCTTGTATTTGGAGGGACAAATTTTGTTTCCAGAAGCAGTCTGCAGGTTCTTCCCAGGTTGTTAAATCATGGAAAACTTGCTGTATACAATAGTAGAGCCTTGAACTACAACTGATACTTGATAACTTGTTCAATATTGCAAGAAAGTAAAGGATAATTCCTAGGGTTACTCTGTTGATACTGAGTAGTTGTTACTTTAACATCGAGAGACCATTGTTAGTTAGCTGCTCCAAAATGACTGTGCTTCAGTTGCAGATTCTTTAGTACCTAAACTGCGCAGAAAAAATGCACTGTGTACCTCAGTGATGTACAGCAGGACATCATCAAACTCGGGCAGCTTAACTTCTCCTTTTCTCCCATGTGTTCTTCCTTTGCTGTCCTCAGTTCAAGCTGCCAGAACTAAGTTCCTCTCCCAAGTAATTTACGGTAATAGGATGTTGTACTGGTATATAAAAGTAAGGGAGACTGGCAAGACTGATAGCAAAACCACAAATTGAAACTCAAATTAAGAAATGATTGTCTTTTATAAAACCTAAGAATGCCACATGAAATGGATTAGTTTGAAATCCTTAGATTGACTTTCAGGTACAGATGAAATCTCAAGTAGATGTTAGTTTAGTTTGTGACCACTTCCCTAAGACAGCTTGGTTTGTTAGTCTTTGTTCAGTGGTAAAGTTTGGGGAAATTATTTTAATGTATTTTTCTGAAAGTAAAAGATTACAAGTTGCTAGCAGCATTCCATTTTCATATTTCTTTAGGTTGGTTCCTCTTCACAATAGGCCAAAGGGCTCGGCTGGCAGGCCTCAAGGATGCTTGGTTTGTTGTAGACAAAGATGTCAGCACTGGAGATGTCTATGTGGTGGGTTAATTAACCCTGGTTTGCAAATGACTAATGCATGCATTGTGTGACTGTTGCTGTATGGAGTGTGATCCTAACCTGGGCAGAATTTCTTGGGGAAAACAAGAACCAACTAGTAGCATCAATAGATGTGAAATATTTTTTTCCAAACAGGCTTTTCTTGAGCACCAATTTGTTTTTAGATTTTGGCATAGAACTTTGCCAAACAAAGGGCAAATACTGAAAAGAATCAGCCAATATTCAGAGCTCTCATTTTCTACTCTAAAGCATGCGGGTTTTATCTTAGTTATTATGACATAGTTTATAAAATGTGTTATTTTGTTTTATGATATATTGCTGCTTTTTTTTTTAGTAAAAGATTGAGGAGCCAGTAATACAGTAAAACTGAGGCAGGATATATAATACTTCAAAGAATTGGTGTGTTAATGGCTACTCATGTGAGGTGACTCAGAGTTCTGCAGCTTGCTAGCACTGTTAATGTTTCTGCCTGCTCATGAAGTAGTTATTCTTATTGGATACTGATGTGACTTTAGTGAGGTCTTCTGCTACTTGTTGATGTGCCAGTGGTGGGGGACCATAATCAAATGAGAATTGAGAAGAAACAGGAGCACTAAGAAAATTTTTTTGTGCCCTGCAGTGAGTTTGTGTATGTGCAGTGTCTTTGTCTGGGAGGTGTTCATTTGGGAAATTGGAAAGAGGGAGATAGCACTAAAGCATAAAGGAGGACAGATTCCTGAACTCAGCCTGAAGAAGGCAGAAATGTGATTGGAGGGAAAAGCATACAAGAAGTGACATGACTCTGAGATGTAGAAGACTGACAGATAATTAAGGCTTGCTTTAGCCTACTTTAAGTGCTAATAAATGCTTGCTTTCTTGCTCATTTTACCTTCATTTTGGTATGTCTTCATGCTGCTTCTGTAGTTCATGCTTCACTTTACAAGTTATACACTCTTTGGCAAAAACTTCAGCAATTAATAAACGTATTTTAAGGCACCATCAAGAGATCACCCTGCCCTGTACAGAGACCTCCTGCGGACAAACCGAGTGCACTGGATAGCGGAGGAACCCCCGGCAGAGCTCGTTAGGGAGAAGATGATGGAATGTCTTTTCAGGTTTCGGCACCAGATGGCACTGGGTAATCAAACCTTTTTATTTTTTGTTTTAATCAGTTTGTCAAACTCTGGTAGTGTGTTAGTGCAGTTTTTCAGAAATAGTGGAATGTTTTGGCTTGCCTTTCTGTTTCTGCAGTGTCTTATAAAACAATTCTGTGGAGTAGTATCTTGACTTAGATCTGCTTAGCCTAGGTTTTCCTTCTTTCCCTGAACATAAGGATTAACTGTCAGGTGTTTGATCATTTTCTGCTCTAGTGCCTTGTGTCCTGACTCTAAACCAAGATGGGAGTGTGTGGGTAACACTAGTGAAGCCAGCAAGAGCTATCACACCTGGACAGGTAAGTTATTGGAAGTAGTTTTTCTTCCATTTTTGTGTTTTACTTTATCTGGCTAATAAAACAGAGTAGCCTATTTATTTGCTGGAGCAAAGTAATTAATTTATTTGCGTGTTAGAGTGGTTAGCTCTATTTTGGCTGTTCATCAGCTATTTTCAAGGAGATTGTTTCTAATTTTAAATAATGTATTATCTGTATAGTCTGAGAAACTTGATTACATATTTTAGAAATACATGGAAACATCTCTGGTAATCAGTTGTATATGCAGAAATGTGATCTGCTTTGTCTTCAAGAAACAGATTTTTAAAAGCATAGGTAATTGGCTGCTTAATATGTGTTTAGTGTTCAAATCTATTTAGTGAGAATCTGTGTCCAGTGAATTCCATTGTCTACTGAGAAGAGGTACACTGCTTAACACTGCTGATGTAAAGATGCTTCATCACATCCCAGCCCAGTGGTTCTCAAACATTCCCTGTGTGCCTTCTCCCGGCATCCATTCTGCCCACCCTCCAGTGCCTGGGGGCCTGTGGGTCACATCAGGAGGGAAATTGAGAGCTGTTTGTAGTGGAGAGAAGGATATGCTTAAGAGAAGTGAGCTGAGCTGAGAAGACTCCAGCCAGAGCTTATGAGAAGCCCGTGACTGCCAGGAGCTGCTGAGCCTGTAACCAGGCTCTGCTCTGCAAGGTTATGAGAACAGGTAGGAGGTCTGTGCTCCTCCTTTCCTGCAGGAACCTGCTGAGCACGTCAGGGAGCTCCAGTTGCTTCCTTTCAGGTGGTCTGCTGCCATGGTCCTTGGCCCCCTTCCTGTTGTGAGAAGAGTCACTCTAGGCTGGGCACAGTTGTCTGGGGCAGATGCAGATGATGTTATGTATGTCATCCTCTTTGGAAAGGAAGCTTTCCAGCACAGTCCATTCCACCTCAGTAGCTGAAGAATTTTTAGATAGTCTTCTAGAAGTTCATGGTTAAATTTCCACCAACATGTTTATATTTACACTCACGTGAGCCAACAAATCCTTTGTGATTTGTCTTTTGTTTTGGAGTTTTTTAAGATTTGGTCAGAACAAATATAAATGAATGTGCTCACTATAGCAGGTCTTGCTCAGCCTGCAGTTTCCCACCATGCTTTCTGCAGCTGCTGAAAAGACTCTCCCTGTGTTTGTCTCCTAGTTTGCTGTGTTCTACAAGGGGGATGAGTGCCTGGGCAGTGGGAAGATCCTGAGGATGGGCCCATCAGTCTATACCTTGCAACAGGGCAAAAACAGAGAGGAGAGTCCAAAGAAGGAAGAGATTGACAAAATAGAACCAGCAACATAACACCTGGGATTGTTTATTGAAGGACTTTGGAGAATTTGCTGCCTGAGAATAATAAAAACTATAATAAATGTGGGTTTTGTTGATCTGTGTGTTCTTAAGGCCAGTTAACCATAGAGTCCCAGCTCTTCACTACTGGTGCTGAATGGGTTTAAAACTAAAGCCAGTCTGGTGTAATTTTGCTGGACTGTATGGTGCTATTTATGTTAATACGTATCAAGGGATGTCTTAAGTTGTTCTGTAATTACACATACAAGAATTTTAATAAATCATGTCTGAAATAATATATCTATCTCCTATGCATAAGTGAAAATGTTTTTTTTTCTGTAACTTAAAAGTACCTGCTCCTAGTAAAGTATATATGTTATTTAACACCAAATGTATGTTTGTGCTTTGAACTCTGGAAAAGAAATGAATGATGTTCAAGTCCAGCATTTGGAATGAACTCCAAGCAACAGGTACTTATTCTTGATTTTATGTAGTTTTATAAAAATGCTTTGGATTCTTAAACTGTATTAAGTAGTCATTTCAGATGTTCACATAATCAGAATTACAAGTCTTAGGGGCTTAAAAACAGTCTTGAATGTTAAATGTTTGCACACAACTGACTAATTTTCTGTTAACTACTGAAGGCTGAGGCTGTTTGATTTGTCTCCTGGAGAAAAGAATGCATTGCTGTGCTTGAGAAAAATGAAAATTCATAGGGATTTCGTTTTTGTGGATCTAGCTTAATATAGACCTGATAATGACTGGATTTTGCCATGTCTCAAAAATGCAGGGCTATTAGGAAGAGCTGACTAACGTATCCAAATTGCCAATGTTTATAAGGATTGGGTGCAGATTGAGGATACCTTAAACTTATAATAAAACTTCATTACAGCAAGTTAACAAAAATTATTTGCTGTCTTTCAGCATGGTAGTAGAAGGTAACTGTGCCTGAAGTACAGTTGTGCAGGAGCAGGACTTTCCTGGTGGGTGTAGAATTTTGAGATTTACACTGGCAGTGCAATCCCAGGTTTGCTGAGAGTCACTGAGCCAGTGCCTCCTAGCAGGAAAGGTTTAGCCATGCCCTGCTTGTAGCATAGCTGGCATGGAATGCAATTAATGTCTGCTACAGCACCTGCAGGACAGAGGGGTTTTAATATATGCTCTGCTTCCCTCTTTTCATTTAAGCATGCTGCTCTTTGGTGGAAACCTCTACAGCAATGGTCTCCATAACCTTTAAGGCTCAGAGGACTTTGATTTTTACCTCATGGTTCTGCTGAAGAATCCTCATCTGAGGCAGAGGTGAATATGGACAAAGTTTGGTTAGTACAGACTCATTGTCTGAGAAGGGTGGGAGCTGCTTCCCAGCTTCTGTGCAGCTCAGCCTCTTGCTGTGATGATAAGCAAAGACCTTTGACATGATGAAGTGATTGCTGCTCTTGCTCCCAGTGAACCTCACCACACTGCTGCAAGCTAGGAATTCAAATTGCAAATAGCTTCTTGCATGGGATGCTTTACAACAGGTTGCACATGTCCAGCAACACTTTTATGTTTAAACCAACATTTCCAAATAACTTGGACTGTTCGGAGAGGTTGGGACATTTCTCTTTCCCTCCCATGTGCTTCTCCTGGATATGGGTCTTTGCTACCCTCCTGCATGACATCCTTGCTCCTCTCATATGCAGGCTCTTTGGCCAGAGGAATTTAATTCTGTCCTGCATGTGGACAGTCTCTCAGAGGCATCTGGCAGAGCTGCCTGTAGGGACACATTTCTACTCTGGAGCTGGCTGTTACTGCCGGATCAGCAGCACCGTCCCCACTTCTGACTGTGTGAGGGGGGTGCTTTCTGCAACACCAGTCTGCCCAGCTGGTGCCAGGGGTGTTGAGAACAGTGCCTGAGTCCCATGCTCCAACCCGACCCAGGGCTTGCGGCCTGGCCCAGTTCAAACAGGGTGTGAAAATGCCCAGGGGCACAGCTGTAACAGCTTGGAAACAGGGAGGTCAAAGAGTGAGGTGGGAGCAGAGGTTGGTGCTGGGGTCAGGCAGCCGTGCTCCCACCGAGGGACCATCACTGACACCACTGCTCACGCAGCCTTTGCCAAGGCTGGAATTTGGCCAAGGTTAAGCTTGAACAGGGTAAGAGCAGTCAGGCAGTTGAATTTTCTTTTGTTTTGTCTATTGCAGAAGATTAGCATCAACGTGTTCTTTAAAATTCATTGACTTTTCACTTTTTTTGGGTCATTTTTCTGTCACTTTGGGAAAAAGATTGCAAGCAGGTGATTTCAAGTTCTCATTAAGCTCTTTAGGTCTTGAAATATTTGGTTTCAAAGGCTCATGTGCATAACTATTTAGAAAAGGACTTTTTCCTTCCAAAGGAGAAAGTGTGATAACAAGATTAGGATCATGTAACTTAAAAACCACAACTTGAGTCAGCTAAGGCTGGGACTGAATTGAAATCTCTGTGTGCCATGTGAATATATTTGAAACCTGTTGCTGAGGGTATAATGGCTGAAAAATTGCACTCCAAGTGCGGTTTTATTCCAGAAGTACTTGTGTAAAACCTGTCTTAACTGCACTCCTGGTTTTGCTCCTTCTTGGCAGTGTTCCTGCCCCAGCTGATGCTGCCGAGCTGGAGGACAGGGCTGTCCTCTGATTGTTTTCACCTGAATAGGATCTTGGGAGCACTGAGATGCTGCACAGGTGTGGTGAAGGGCTTCATCCACCCTATGGCAGCACAGTATTTACAGTGCAGCAGTAAAAG
Source organism: Atrichornis clamosus (assembly GCA_013400975.1). Taxonomy (NCBI): domain Eukaryota; kingdom Metazoa; phylum Chordata; class Aves; order Passeriformes; family Menuridae; genus Atrichornis; species Atrichornis clamosus. The sequence continues at coordinate 111,788 of WBMZ01014017.1, read as the reverse complement.
CATTGGCTCTTAGTATTCACTTTGACTTTTAGGACTGAGAGAAACAGTCATTCTCCTGCTTCAAAATTAAGTGTTCACATGCTTTCACTCTTTAGCTGTAAACCACAGGGAACAAAGCTGATGTTTTTAATAAAGCTTTTTTCCCCCCCTTTTTTCTAGCATACATACAAGCAGAAAAATAACATTTTTGGATGCAACATTATATGTACTTGTATATAAATATATATTGCAAATCAGCCTCTATGCACAAGGCTGAGCTCTCTCTGGAAGCTGGCAGATGACTGTGTGCAGTCTCCTGTGCAGACTCTCCCACACAGGCAATGAGATGGTACTGGAATGAAGGTTCTGCTGCCTGCATTTCAGGGTCATGCTGTTTCAGAGTTAAGGATACAACTTCCTCTTCCACCTTTATTCCCAAACCAGAATTTTCAAATCTCTCCTTGTCCAAGAGAAGTTTGGAGACTTCAGCACAGGAAGGTCTGGTGAGGATCTCTACTGTCCCTGCTTTGCCCAGGATGGTGTTGGGATCTGAGGCCAGGGATGGCAGAATGAGCCTCAGGGGGAATTCAGTGCCATCAAACAGACTCGGGTTTAATTTTAAAAATGCTTTCTCTGCACTTGTGTGTATTTACGTGCTTTGAGAAATTATCTGTGATAAATTTGATAATCACACCAAGATGGCACGCTCCGGTGATGCAGGGAAGTGATGTGCCATTTCCAGCTCCAGCACCAGGAGGCACCAGGACATCACGTTCATCCCTCCCCACCGTGGACAGCATTGTTGGGAGATGGTGGCAATTAACTCAGCCATAATTGTGACCTTTTCCCTTCTTTTTAGATTTTTGCTGAGCCAGTACATTGGAAGAAGTGCCCTCGGTGGGTTTGCTCACGGCAGGTATAAAGCTGTCCAGTAATTTCAGCATGGCCATAAGCTGCCTGAGGAGCAGCACTTCTTAAGAGCTAAACTCCCACAGGGGCTGGGCAGTGACCGTGGTACAGGTCAGGCCTGTGACAGCCCTGGCAGCAGGGAAAACACACTTTTTAGTTAGAGTTCAGGTCCTGCCTGCCCTCCATCCCCTGTGCCAGGCTGTGCCAGTCATTTGCTTTCCTGGTCACTCTTAGGCTCTTGAATGGCTGGAGGTAAAAAGGGGATTTTTTTTCTTCTTTAGAGAACTTGCTCCCGATTCTTACACTTACTTGAATGTGTGAGGGTTCTGATGAATGCTAACTTTTGGGTCTTGTCTTTTCTAAAATGTCTTGCTTTTTACTACAGAAATAGCATCAGCTAGAGAAACTTGAGAATGCAAAAAGCTAATGGACTCCTCATTCTATGCAGTTTTGCAGCACACAGAGTAATTTCTTCAATACAAAAGAGCTTCCAACTCACTCTGCAAGTTTAAGGTCCTAGAAACAATGAAATACATGGAGAGATACTCCTTAAACAGTCCCTACCTGGAGGGAGTTTTCCAGGGGGCTGCCCCAACTCTGGACTTTGATAATTCAGCATTGCCTTTCCCATTCAATAGCACAATTTTTTGAGGATGCTCCCAGGAAAATACCATGTCTTGTTATTACAGCACATCAGTCCATGTGGTGAAAAGCAACAGAAGACCTACTTCCAGTAAGAAGATTCATCAAGAGAAAAGTGACCTGACTGCTCTGTCCTGGATTTCTGCAGAAGTGCTGTGGGGGCTCATGACAGAAATTCCTCTGGTGCTCTGCATTCCTGCAGGGCTCCCGGGTTTGTGTCTCTGGGGTTGCCATGAGCTGGATGTAGTCTGCAGCAGTGTTGGTGGCAGCTCTTACCCAGCAGTTGTGGCTGGTGGATGGGACATCTGGGTTGTTTCAAAAAACTTCAAGTTGGACTCTGAGATAAATGGTGAATTCTTCCTTTTCTCTAAGAAAGCCCCTAGGGAAGAAAGAGACTCAAGAGGTATGTAGCACTGACTTCATGGGAGCCAGCTGTTTCATCCCTCTCTGCATCCAGTTCTCCTTTGATTTTAATGAAATTTGGTCAGAGCAGAGACAGGAAGTTCACCCATGCCCTTGGGAGCAGGGAAAATGTCCCATATGCTCCTCTCCCCTGTGGCAGCTGCTGTGGAGATTCCCACTCTCTGTCTCCCAGTCTGCTGTGTTCTCCAGGGCTGATGAACATCAGCACAGCAGGAAAATCCTGGGCTGTGCCTGCTGCTCGCTGCAACAAAGGAGAGACTGAGAACCAATGATGGAACATTTCTTCTCTCATCTGGAGCACTTCAGTCAAATTTTTGTCTAAAAAGAGGCTTAGTAGTAGCACAGATCTCTTTGATAATCTGTTCGTCTCAAAGGCTGAGTCCCCAGCCGTGCTGCAGCTCCTGCCTGGTGGCAAAGCAAACTCAGCTGGTCTGGTACAGCCTCCTTGTGCTGGATGAGGCTTTGCATGAAACTATAAACATCAAAGGAGGAGGATCATAAACATAAAAAGGACTGGTATGCAAAAATAAGATAACTAGCTGTGTAGCGTCTGGTGGATTTCAGATCAGTGCTGGATTAAAGGTAGTATTTGTCTTAGTCTGGTTGTTTAAGGCAGGTTTTTCTACTGTTCACGCATTTTTCTCTCTCCTCTCTGAGAGTACATGAAAGACTCCACAGGCCATGTGACACCAAGAGCTCTATGGCTGTTAGCAAATTGGCTATACGTAGTGAAACTGTGGGGTCAATCTATTACAAGTTTGAAGGGTTTCACGTGGGGCTTTTAAATTAAAGATCACTTTATGTACTATTAGTACTTATAGTAATACCTGTGGAAATGAATCAGAATCATCCACATTGGTTTTAAATATTAAAGGTGTTTTATGGTTTCAGATTATTATACTGTGTAAAACTATATATAGTTTTACACCTACCTTTAGGGTGAAGGAGATTGCACAAGAAGAATCTCTATGAACTGATTAGTAGCCAGGTGTTAAACCTTATTAAAGACACATGACCATTTCGTGGAGTAGAGGCTGTCCTCCTCACCTGGTGGGTCTCTCTGCGCTGCAATACAACAGCAGTGCTTGATCTCCAGAGCAAGCAGGGGGATTCCCTACTGCGAGGAGAAGGTCTGAGATTGATGACTTTTAAGGTGGCTCCCTGCAAATTGCCTTCTTTCTGAAACCAGAGGCAGAGCATCACTGATGGAACAGTAGAAACATGTAAATACTCTCTAAGCACAATAGTCTGATCCTGGGAATTAGAGCAGGCAGCTCTGCTCACGTGCTTCTTGCCACAACGATCTCACCTCTTAATTACAATGGACTTCCTGCAGCTAATGCTGTACTGAGCACCTGCCATGAAAAGCCAGCCCAGTGGAGGCCAGGCCTGAACCTCCTGTGTTAAACCTCCTAAGAGGTGGGTTTAACACAGATGGAGCTTGCAGCAAATCCCAAGGGATGCATGGAATATATCTGTACTGGCAGAGGAAAGCTGAACACTCTGCAAGAAACAGGAGTGCTTTGCTGCTGATCTGCCCCAGCAAAGGAACCAGCATGGACAGAAACTCCTCTGGGGTCACCTCGGTTGTGACGGCTCTGCCACGCATCTGCCCACAGGGAAGTGATGCAGACGGTGCTCAGGGAGCTGCCCTGGCACTGAGTGAGAAAGAAAATACACACGCTGCTTTTGGTTTGTGCTTGGCATAACCTAGATGAGACCAGCCAGGAAAGTGTTTTTCCTTGGACAACCTGAAAGCTGTGCCTCAGGAGTGCTTTGATGGTGTCAAAGCTCGGTCCCTCCTGACCACCTGCTCGCTCCCATTCATTTGGCCATTTTGTGCCAGCAGTATGAACCTTATCCCCTAAAGCCCTTAACCCCTAAACCTAAGCCAACAGGGCTTTTCCCTGAAGCTCTCTATCCCTGAAACCTGTGCGGCTGGAAGTGAAGGAGTTAACCATTTCAGGCTTTTCCATTTGTTTTATCCAGAAAATTGAAACATAATAAAATATATCTATTTCTCTCAAAACCAATGTCTGATTTACTGTTTCACTTGGAAACTTGTTCATTTTGCTGGCTCCCAACCACAGCTGCTGCTATTTTGTACAGGATTCAGTGGGATGTTCCTGAAGGGAATGGATCATTCACAGGCACCCTCTGCTTCAGCTGCCCTGTTTATACATACACAGCCCTTCACATGCTCATGGTTTCCTTGAGCATCTGAATATCTAACAAAAACACAGACTCAACTGTGTTATTCACCTGGGAAGCACAATACAGGCTTGACAGGCAAACCAGGTCGTTCAAGATGAACTCCCAAAGAGCTTCTATCAAATGACCACAAGCAAGAGGTTTTCCTATACATTAGCCCAAGGGGTTGTTGGTTTTGCAAACTGTTTTATTTGTAGAGGGGAAAAAACCGCAACCTGTAAGAAACTGATACAGGAAACCACCCAACTGGATGCTACAGCTATTTTAACAAAAGATAGTGGCAGCACCTGGAAAGCTGGAGCTTTGAGTATTTCTATTTCAGGGGTAGATCTGATGTGAAATAAAGGCTTTGCAGAGGTCAGGATGGGCTCCAGAAGCCTCAGGCCATGCTGGGCAGGGGCAGTCCTACTTTTTGGCAGGATGGCCCTGGGCCCTGGGACGGCAGCAGCAGATGTCTGACCAAGGCAGAAGGAGACACACCAGCCCAGTATAGAGCTTCAGGGGACTCCTGGGGGCGCTTACAAATGCTTTGAAGTCTTTAGAAGACAATACTGAATGAATACAGTCTCTTTGCCACACACACTTCAGATTAATCTAATTTTCTTTAATACACTGGCTGGCATGGTGGAGAAAGGAGCAGCAGCAGCAGATGGGACGTGTCTTCAGTAAATGGTCTGATACTACCCCAGGTTAACTGATACGAGGTAGGTGCAAAACTTGCTTGGCAAGAAGGGAAGTGTTACAATAGCCCTCTTGGGCTTAGTTTTATTTGATATTTTAATTCATGGTTTGAATGATGAAATAAAAGGTAGCTTGTAAAGGTTGCAGATGCTGCCTCCAGGAATCCTCATGGACAGGACTAAAATCCAAAAGGAGTATGAGAAACTGGAGGATGGATCCAAAAATCAAGGGACTAAAATGGAAAATGAGTCCAGTACAAACTGCTTCTTTTAGGTGGGAGAAGTGAGTTGCATATGTACAAAAAGGAGCAAAAAGGCAGAGCAGAACCTCTGCAGAAGAGGCTGTGAGGCCCAAAATCTTCCCAGACTGGTCCTGGCACTGCAGGTGATGTTGGTGTGGACAGTGGTGACATCTCAGCAGGGCTGCTGGGAATGTCCTTTCTGATCCCCCCAGACCTCAGCAGGAGCAACCTCTCCCTGAGCAAGCTGTGTGCCTAAGCACGACATTAGGATACAGACAAACTCATATCCAAGGAAATGCTATTACAGGCTATTGGCATGTGTACTGGAATTATAATTTAGGAATTTTAAGACAGTTTTAGACAAATCCCTGAGTATATTTGAACCTGAGTTGTTGGAAGGTCTGGGCTGTATGACTGCTTGTTACTGCAGCATTACCATGCCACGCTACTGCCAATGGTGCATCTCTTCTGGAGTTTTTTTCTTACAATTTGCTTAGGCCAAATGTCAGTGTAAAGATTAGGACAGGAAAAGTGAACGAAACAGAGATTTCTTTAATTATTTCCTTTTTTGGGGGATGTTGGCAGGCCTACTGCTTGCATTTTGTGGACTGCTCTGGTCTCTTCTCTTCCTGCCAACACCAAAAAGCTTATATTTTATACCTGGTAATGCATTGAAGAAAGGCAAGAAGCAAGGGTAGAAGGTACAGCAGTGTTTCTGCACAAGGAGCAATTACAGAGATCCAAGCTGCTCAGGTGGAAAGAAACAACCCAGGTGTTCTAGGATGGAGCCTGTCTCCCTTTTTGACCTGCAGAAGGTGACTGAGAAGTGATTCTCACTGACTCTCTGCTGCAAGCAGCAAAGGTGTCCATTGTAGGCGTCAGGAATGAAGTTGAAGACAAGAAAGAAATTTTTTAGTGCTTCGGACTGAATCAGGCAACCCACTGTGTACTAGAAGCTTACCTGGGTCCAAAACACAACATGAAAGACATACAAGGGAAAAACATGGGTTGCTGGAGACAGCACAACCCCTCCCTCTGGGAAGCCCTGAGCTGCAGTGACTGGGGGCTGTGGACCCTGCTGGGGCCACCTTGCTGTGTAATGTGTGACTGATAATCCTCTTTTCCTAAACATCTGCTGTAAGTCACTACTAGAGACAGGATCACAGGCTGGTCTCTCCCTTAACTAACCTGCTTATGTAAAAGCCTGAGGCTTATTTCTGCTTTTCCACAGAAAAGTGAACTAATACTTGAACAACACCTGAAGTATCAGTGTTCCACCAAAAAATGCACTAGTACAATAAAATTTTAACCAGTTTTCCATTGGGCTAATTACTTGAGTTTATTAAGTGGCAAGTTTTGGCAGAGTTGTTTGCAAACTGAAGATCCTGTCTTTGATTTTGCCCCTAAATCATGACAGTAGCCTGGCTTTCTCCATGTGGCTTCACACTGGCCAGTTGACACTGAGAAATACTTTTATTTCCAGAAAGCTGACAGACGTGCAGATCACTGCTGTGCCTGGGAGACACATGAACACAGACTTGCACAGAAGTCTGAAAAGGATGAGAGAGCAGGACCATGGCTTGGCCTCAGCTGACTTGGGAGAGCCAAGAACAGGGCCCAGACAGGCCGAGAAGGCCCTTGTCACTGCAGGCTGTCGTGGGCTGGGCTGGCTGCCACTCCCCTCGAGCTGCTCTCCAATGTCCTTTTCTAAATCCAGTGCCTTCCTGGTGATCTGCTTCGCTCTGGGTTAGCAGAGGGCATTTCGCTTCCACGGACCGTTTCCCATGTCTGAAAAGTTCCACAGGTTTGGACTGAAATGCAACGCAGGCAGCGGCACCCTGTGCCAGCACAGGGCCCTGGGCTGGGAGTGGGAGTTGGTTGGTTGATGCTTTACATCCTCTGCTTCCTCAGTGAGAGACATGAGTACCCATATGTTCCCTGCTCCTGCTACTTTCTAAGCCCCAGGAAATGCCATTTGGACCCTCAGCATCTGCACTGCACTTACAATAAGCCATCAGAGGAAGAATACAAGTTCAAAAAAATTTCTTAATTTATTGTAAATTCTCCTTTCATTTGTGCTGCAATTCCAGTGTTCTGCACATTAATAAATATACATTTGTTAAAAAAAACAACAAAAAACCTCCAGTGTCTAATCTGCCATAAAGCTTTTAAAAAGTCATAAAAATAGGTTTTAATTTTTTTGTCATTAATACAACTGACCCTCATTTACTGCAACAATTCTGATCAAAATAAAAACTACCTACATCTCACTGGGACAAAATATACATACACAGATGTAAAGACAACTAGCATGGGTTATACACAATGCCTGAGCACACAGCCAAGCACCAGACCCTCAAAACATTCAAATTTTTTTTTGTCAGAAAATGTCACACAGTATATTGCATAATTTTAAAGGAACAGCATCCTTCCTCCCTTTCCCATTCCAAAGGCCTCCTTGATACTTTTGAAAATGTTTAGGAACATAATGAAACCAAGATTATACTATGTAGTTTTTCATCTTTTCCTCAATTCTTGCATTTTATTTAGCCTGATTTTCTGGTTTTTCCCTTTCACACACATATTTGCACAAACAATAGCCAGCATTTTCCCAAAAGGGCTGCTATGGTGAGCGAGGAGCTCCTGAAAGCCTTGCTGGCAGAGCAAGCAAGGCCACACCACTGCCACACCATCGTCTTCCTTGGAGTCACATCTTCCCACCACGGGGAGCCACTGACTGAGCTTTGCCCCACACTGTTGGATGCAAACTTTTTCACATCTTATTTTTCCTTTTTTTTGTAAACATTGCAGAAAGGTGAAGACAGCAGACAGGTCATGCTTAACTTTCTTAGACTTGTGAAGCCAGCACATTTTGTGAGAGGCATGAAACCCTAAGCTTTCTATGTGCTTTTTGAAATACCAAGTAGGCCAAGGTTTTGTCAAAGAGCTGGGCAGTGAAACCTGGACATCTTTAAAGTCTTGTTCTTCTTCTTTGACTATCAATGTGCTGGATCCAGTGAGAAAATAATGAAAATAAAATTCTGCACCTGAGGCAGAACTTGCCCCATGGGAGGAGGGCCCTCTCCTTGGGACGTGCAGAGTGCTGGCTTGTTGCAGAGCCAGACCAAAGTCAAAACCTACCGTACAATCACACCACTTATTTTTTTGTTCTTGGTAAGGGAAATACTGATTTGACTTCTTCCAGACAAGGACTGTGTTGAAACCTTACACAGAGATATGACTTCTTATTTTCAGTCCTGAAGTTCAGTTCCTGAACATTTCAATGCACTTGAGAGAAGAGATCAAAATACCAAGAAATGAAAAAACCAAAAGTTTGTGGGTTTTAGAAGAGGTTATGAAAAAAACCATACTGTGCCCTTAAAGTGTTCCAAAATATGTTAACAAAACTTATAAATCATAGTCATGGATTTTTATGTAATCTTTACTGTAATACTTTGAAAACTGCATGTCTGAAAACTTTGTGTCTGAAGGTGACTTCCATGCAAATCTGAGTTACTTTATCAAACGCCAAATTCAAGTAAAATTGTGCAATGTTCATATAAAAAATATCAAAACCTCTTTTTAATCGATTTCCTATTATCAAATTAAGAAGATCAGTATAAATGTAAAATATACAAAGGAACCTTTTCTTTAGCAACACCATACAAAATATATAAAAGTATCTACATTTTTTTTATATATATATATATATAAAGGATTTCTTTTTCTTAAGATGATGTGTCCATAGTGGGGTGGACAGAGATGCTGGCATAGAAACCAAAGGACACTTGTTGGGATATTCCTCCCTAGAGCCCAGAAACCTGAAGGGTTCACACTGCAGCTGTCAAAACTCCACAAGAGACACCTCCTAGTGCTTGTCTCCTGGCTGATGGATTGACTTATTGTATGTCCATGACGATGATAACGTTTTTCCTCGGTTCTCCCCTGTAATAGGCAACCCTGCAGCACTGTCTGCACGGTGAACAAGTCCATAACCGTGCATCCCTGTGGCCATTTCCATGTTTTCGGCGTGTCTTCCCGCTGCAAGGAGCGTACCACACAGCAGCCTTATTGCAAGTGCATCCAGGCACCGTGTCTCCACAGAGAGCAGTCAGGAGTCTGCCAACGTGAAACCATGTGGGAATCAATGCCCACCTCATCCTCCTCACCATGTGGCCGCTCTGATGGAGTCCGAGGCGGGCAGGCGGCGACCCCACGGCGAGGAGTCGGGAACCAAGCAGAGGTGATCACAATTTCCTGATGGTTCAAATTGAAGTTTCATTACTGCCTCTGTTAGTGAGAAGAAGTGATCATGCAGGCTTAGGGTTAAACAGGCACAGGCAAACCACTCCACCCAAACCCACCTAATGCTTTTTAGTAAGGGCTCATGCTTCATGAAGTTACCATGCCTCGCCAGTCCAATGCTTGCAAGGGGAATGCTGCCCTGGAGGGGAAGACCAGCTAGGAGAAACAGTTCCAGGTAGTACACAAGAGAAACATGCTTTAAAGGAAGTTCTGTGGAGGGCTTGTATTTGGCTAACACTTTGGTGAGGATGCAAGGTTCACACACAGTTCTTACAAGCTGTTAGAAACCTGGTGTTTCAGGCAGATTCATGCAATCTGCTGCCAACAGCAGAGCTTTCCATTATGCAAAGGGTGTGGAGAGAACAGTTGCTTAGTACAAGTTGGCAAGTTATTCTCCAGTAGTGACTGTGTTACCTGGTAGCAGTGAGTAGTCATGGCTTGTTCCAGACATCTCTGTTTCCTGGCTAACCAGGATCTATTTCATCAGCCAGCTTCCAACAAAGCAAAGATGTGCTTTTATAGTGAGCTGGGAATGGTCTGTGCACCCAGACAACATAGGTATTTAAAGTATGGTGGAACAGCGCCAGAGAAATTTTCTCTCAGTTTGATGAAAGTATAAGACTACTATCTGTGTTAATAAAAAATGAGATTATATGCATAAAATGCTTGCATAGACTTTACATATGGCTGTTGTCCTAATTTTAAATGCAAGAATTATGATGAGTAATGAGGTTTCTAAGAATTCCCTCTGGCTGAGAGCTTGCTCAGCCTTTTGTTAATATTTGATTTAGTTTACAATGGTAAATTCACACACTGATTGCCATGCAGCAGGTGGGAGTCACATGCCTGGTAATTTAGGATCAGTAGCTTGACTTTCTCTCCAGCCTTGGGATCTCCTGCCCCAGCCACGGTTTCCCTCTGCCCAGATGGACACCCACCTCATGCTCCCCCCAGCCTCACGCCTTTCCCCACCAAAGTTCAAGGGCAAGGTGGCAGGGCAGAGTTAGGCTGCTCTTGTCCAAGTGTGCCAATAACACATCACCTTGCCAGTTCAGAGCATGCCAGGGTGACCAGTAGCAGGTATCTGTCACGGCACCTTGCCCATCGTATCTGTTTTGGCCTTCTCATCCATGAAATACCATGGCTTGGGGTCATGGTGTGGGCAAACTATCAGGACAGTTACCAGTGAAGGACTCTGGCCAGTCACCAGATAAAATTTTTGCTCATGTGGGAGTCTGGGGTTGGGAGGTGAAGGGAGAGACCAGGGTCGTGGGAGGTCGGCCAGGGCATCCCAATGTGGCACTTACTCTGAGTCTGAGGTGTCGGCATGTCCTGTTCCCACGTGGAGGTTCATGGCCATGCCATTGAGCTGGTCTCGAGACTGCTCCCGCCGAACATTTTTTACTGTTACCCCTGAGTCCGAAGGAGAGCGGACCCCGTCATTTGTCCCTAGGGAAGTAGTCCTGGATGAGATCGTGGTCTGATTGTAATCTGACAGCTTTTCTCGCAAACGATTCTTCATATTCTTATCCACCAGTGGGGGAGGGTAGGTAACTTTATTTTTTAAGATGCCTGTTACAGAGAAGAGGGAATAATGAAAATTTTTAAGTGTATCAGTGATTTCATTTATCAAGCTAAGCACGTCCAAGATGTGACATTTTATATTTCTTACTAAGACTTCTAGTTTGTCACTTTATTTCAAAACTGAAAGATTAGACTTCATCGACTACCTATAAGCTTCCCATGGCACATCTGGTTACACAGGTTGGAGCCATTTGGAAAGTGTTCTTTCCTAGCAGAGCTACCTTTTGAACTAATTAATGCTCATTATCCCCCTGATCTCCCAGTACGACTGTGAGGCTCCATTGGCTGGGCTACCTTTCCTCTGCTCCGGCTGCTGGTTGTTCTGGTGGGACAGGGGTCTGTTCTCCTTCTGCTGCCCTTCGTTCTCCTTGTCCTGTGGTGCTTCGTTGCTGTGGTTCACCTGGTTTTCCCTGTGAAGTTCTACGTTGACCTTGGTCTCTACTTTCAGTTTTTGTTTCCTGCTGGTGTCCTCGCCATCGCTGGCTGTTACACACTCTGTGGGCCAATAGGGTTTCACATGATTGGGAAGGGAATCAACTGCAATGCAAAAAAACACTAGCTCGAAAAACACTTTTTATATGTTCTGTCAAGAACTGCCCGGCCAGTCCTGCTCTCTGTAGCTGGAGAGGAGCTCTGTGTCAAACCAGAGCAATCCTTCAGATGGTCCTTGCTGGACTACAGTGCCCTTAGGGTGCATTAAACTCCCAAAAAATCACCTGGTAGGGTGGCAGGGTGTCCATACCCTTCTCAGAGCAAGGCTGCCAGCTACATTATGCAGAAGTGTGATGCAAAACCACCCTCTCAGCTCTCCAGGGTCAGAGATCCCTCCTGGGGGAGGTTGGTTTCTGAAGGCTGAGGGCACCTAAGGCACTTTGTGCTGTATCTGTGAAGAACCACAGCACACAGGCTGGATGTTTGTCATTCAAAGTTGCCTTTCATTAGGACAAGATCACCTGTGCTTAGGAATGCCTGCACCCTGCCACACAGAAATGATATTAATGGTCAATGATCTCCAATTCCTTAGGTCCAGGATCCCCACAACACCACTGGATACACATGCCTGTATTGCATGAGGAGAGGCAGGTGTTTCCTCCCCCTGCTCTCAAAACAAGGGGCTTCTTTCTCCTCTTCTTCATATGATATTTTGCTGGCTTGGTAGTGCCATGAACAAGTGCTGTGAGGACCTGCCTGCAAAGCCCACTCTGCCTGAGGGCATTCAGCATTCCATACTCAATCACCTCTGAGAACAAGCCTTTGGAAGAAGAAAGCTCTCTAAGCTGGAAACAACAAGGATCTCTACAGAAGCAAGGCACAGTGGTAGAAATACTATCTCAGTCGCATGTTAGTCTGGCAAATTTTTCCCATCCAATCTAAAGCTATTTTATAGCACCACTGCTCTCCCCTTGCACTGGGAGTACCTTTGGGTGTGCTGTGGAGTGGGCCACGTTCATTATTTTTCGAAGTAGATGTGTTCCACTTCTTGTCTGTCTCGAGTCCATCTTCCTCACTGTCCGAGGAATGGGAGGAGGCATAAGAACTGCTGTGCTCGTCGAGGGACAGTTCGCTGTCAGAGTCCGAATCGTGCTCTGCAAATGTGGAAAGGGGAAACACAGCGATGAAAGTGTGAGCAGGAGTTGAACAAATCTATCTGACAAATGCACAAGGAGGAAGAAAAGGCAGGCACCTGGTTCAGGACATGCCAGGGACGAGCTCTTAACATCCATAAGTATATATAGGATTAATTCAGAAGGGTTGCAGCACCTATGTAAGTAATTATGGGAAGCACAACCACTTGGCTCAGCTAGTGGGCAGGATCTTTTATGTGTACGGGAGGTGCAGCACCAAGTGGGAACACATTGGAACATGGAAGTTTTCCATATTCAATATGCAGAACAGTGACTATATAGGATCTCAATCAACACAACACACAGGCAAAAGAAGATACCTAGAAATATCAAGAATTTGAAATGCACTTAATTTAAAAACTGCCACAAGTCAACAAAATTGCATGTCAAGACCAAAATGAAAGGAAATCAGACAAGAGGCACTTCTCATTTTTTGTACAAACCATAGAGCAATACAGGAAAATATTGCCTCAACATCTCAAATGTTAACAATTCTCCAACAAAAAATCAAGAGCAACAGTACATAATTTCTGAGAAAGAAAGGGGACTCCATAAACTGTCAACAGCTGTGACAGCATCAGATGAAAACTGGACCATCACAAGCAGCAGATATATATTTCCATTCCAGGATTTCTTCATAAGGTAGCAATTGCATAGCTTGTTATGCCAACAGCATAATGAGATTGAGACATATCTTATTATTCTAATTATTTTTTCTGTTACAGAAGACTTCGAAGAAAGTGCTGAGAAGGAGAAGGTGCACAAATGGGTCAAAACATTTAGAAATTATTCTTACCATTGGATTTGGATGGATTTCTATGAAAAATGGAGGAATCTGCTTCAGTCTGACCAGCCCTTGCTTGATTTGAGGATCCACTAAGCTTATGAGCAGCCTCATCCCTTTGAGAAGAAAAACAGGACAACTTTCTCGGTCACTTGACTGTTCTTAACAACAAGGCAGACATGCAGTCAGCTGCAGTGGATGTTAGCCAGCCTGTCCTTGACTGCCCAGTGGTCACTTTATAGCAAGACAGAGGTTGTCCTGATGTAGCTGTCTGCCTTTGGCCATATGAATCACACTCTGTAAAAGCCTAAAGCTAACGAGCTAAACTGCACTCCTTGAGATACATCTGAATTTGAACAGGCAAGCAGCATGGCCCAGATAGTTAACATCATAACTCTTAAGTTAACCACTGTGCTGTTGGAACCCCACCCTGAAGACACATGCAACACAAAATGCACAGAAGAAAATGACAGACATATTAAACAGAACTGTTAAGACATAAACCAAGTAGCATTTTAACCAGATTTCTGGTTTCCACAAGAGCAATAAAAAAGGGAAAGGCAAGCACCTGAAAGCCATGCACCTGCCACCTGATTACCTGAGAATATAAGCAAGGTAGCTATTGTGGCTCTTGGCTGACCTGACGGTGCTTTCTAGGGAGACAGTGGATTCCCCAATAGTTGTGCGATACATATTTGGCTCTTCTATATACGTGTTGTTACAGTTCAGAGATCGCTGAAGGAAGAAAAAAAGAGACATAAGGCAACAGTGAACGATCCCTCCAGAAGCTCATGTTATCCACAAAAGTATTACGTTTCAAAGGAACCAAATGCGTTTTGATGCTGAGGAAAATAATTATTTTCTCTCAAAAGTTTAAATTAAAATAGTAATCAAAACTTTTTAGAGAACCCAACAGTAATCTTTGTACAAGTCACTGAAAGCAATCATTTAGTTCACTTAATTATGAACAAGCCACCTATAAGTTTATTTTAGGTAACTTCTACCAACAAGAGAATGGGTTTTTTTCCCAGTGCTTTTTTCTTACAGTTAATAATGTAGCTCTTGTTGCAGTGGAATCATCTGGAAGAGGTTTCTTTCCTGTTAAAGTGTTCTTCAAGTGCTTTCTGACTTCTTTGTTAAATACGCAGTGGAAGAAGAAAATGAACAGCCCCTAGATAAATTTTAGAGAGAGGAAGAATAAATGTAAATGATTAACTACTACCAAATTGCAAATATGGATATTAGAGAACAGCTGTTTTGAAACAACCCCTGAATTCTAGTTCGTAGTCCATGATACTGCATTTCAAAAGCAACGACTGCTTTCTTTCTTTAACTGAAATGGCATTGACTGATCTCCTAGGACTTTATAATTTGCTTCCAAGTTCAAACATGCATAAAAGACCTGGGAAAATATACACAAAAATGTGTTTCTCTGGGATTTATAGAGCACAGCTTGACTTGGGAAGAAATCCAATGGGAATGTCAATGTCCCACTGGAAGATACTGCAGGGATTTTAGAATTTGGGATTTTAGAGCTTTTACACAGATGATGAGACAAAATCAATAGTAGCACATGAAAAATATCACAGCCCTTAATGAAAACATCTGGAAATGGGGAACTTCTGTGAAAGGTGCTCTTAATACTGTGGCTGGGAGAACTTTAGAAAGCCTTGTGAGATGTGGAGAGATACTGTGGGCAGAGAGGTCCCAACTTCTGTCGCCTAAGTTCCTTAGTTAAGCAATACCTCCTGGTGGAAAATCAGTAAAATCCCCACGGCTGGGCAGTTGTTGGCTGCCAGGAACACACACTAACAGCTTTTGCTGGGGGCAGGGGACACACACGTGTGTGCCTTCAGATGTATTTGCTCTGAGGGAATTAATGTAGCTGCCAAATTGTTATCAACTTTGGTTGGATACACTATAGAAAAACCAGTACTCATGAAGTTGCAGCTGTACCAACATCACAAGGGGCCTGAATTTCATTATTTCAGCCAAAGCAATTGACTTAGAGTAACTTTAAACTTCCAGCTCACTTTCTAAACATTCAATCAAATGTGATTTTAGCTGGCACTAGCACTTTGGGATTATTCATTAATAAAATTCATAGAAATGTCTCTTTAAAAATACAAGTTCAAAGAAGGCAATGACATGAAATGCCACATACCACTGTGCCTCCCTGGGCAAGTTTAGAGAATTCCAGCTACTGACTTACCTCTCTCTCGACAGGTTTATATTTAATTTAATTTTATTTTAGACTTGAGGAAGCCTGGTTTTACAGTCTAAGTAGGTACATTTATTTCAGAGTATACCAGCTGCAGTGGTAAATAACCTTGCTCCAGGCTGGCCTATCTGCTATGCTTCCAGGGCACTGACAGCCATCTCCAAAGGAGATCCACCAGACTTCATTTTCTCTGTGGCTGAAATTTGTGGCTGTAGTGCTGCAGCTGAGTGTCCTGCAGTAGCTATTTAATACTGTAGGCACTTGATAGGACAGTTACTGACAACCTTGGTCACATTCAAATTGTGACTGACACGAAGCTTTGTGATTACTTTCATGCCAGTTCTCCTACAAGTAACTATTCTCTGCATCTTTAATCAACAAGTGCATAAACTAGGACAAGCAACCCAGGAAAACCCTAATACTCCTGTTTATATGAAAATCATTATTTGTCTCATTTCTTTGAACAGTAACTTTATTTGTGAAAGCCTTGCACTTGGAGCCAACAACTTTGGGTGAAATAAAACAGTCTCTCATTTGCAGTAGCAACAGAAAAACTTAACAGAGCAGACAGTAACAAAGCCTTTGTCTCTAGAAAGACAGAGGTATAACTGCCTACTGTCACAGGTTGCTATAGTAGAGCACTTACCTTTAGAATGACTAAAAGGGGGGGATGTAATTATAGTTTTGGTTAAAAGAACCCTCTTTTTGAGAAAAGAAAGCAAAAATTGCACTTGAGATCTCTGTTTTTCTTAAGTGAGCTCATGTTGAGCAGGTTTTTGGTGCAGCAGTGTACTCACCAAGGTCTGCCACAGACCAGATGCCATTCAACTTACCTGCAGGCAGCTGAAAATGGCAAAGAGATAGTGAAATGTCATGACGTCACTGTTGACTGCCATGAGCCCCAGCAGCCACGTGGCACTGACAAGCAGCAGGAGCAGGAATGCTGTCCGCAGCACAGAGCTGTAAGGCAAACACAGATGGACATTTCCAGCATGATGGGATACTGCCCCACTGTAAATAGATACAACTTCTTCCCATGGACAGTGCTATGTGCCCAACAACTCCACAACTGGAAAAGCCCTTAGGGAAAAGTAGGGCAGTGTTCACCAGCTCCCAGTTCCCAGCTCTCTCAAGGCACTACTCCATGACTAAGGATATTCACATTAAAAAGGTTATTTCATTCAATTTCCAAGATTTTCTTCAAACAAACCTGACTGTTTTCCAAGCCCATGCTGTTCAGCCTTGTTGACTTTGAGGAACAGACGAGGGCAGTAAACAGCTGTGTCCATCTCATATCTGCTTGTCAAGTTCACTCTCACATCCCTTCTCAACATTACTACTCAATGTTTTGGACCAAGGGCATTCGAGAATATGTGTTTGCTTAAAAATATAATTTCAAAAGCCAGAAACAAATCTACTGCAAAAGCTTTATATTATGAGTAAAATTGCTGCCATCAGGTATTAGTTATCCCACTAATTTAGGGAGATTTCTATATCATCCTCACCCCATAGCCATTATTAGGGTCAGAGGTAGGGTTCAGAGAATGACACAGATGATAGCTGAATGGAAAATGGGTCTGGGAAAGGTATGCCAAGGGGAGCATGGCACTGCCCCAACATTGCTCTCTCCCCACCTTTCTCATTGGGAGCACCCACGTGCTCTGGAGCTGCCCCTCATATTCTCACATTCATTTAATGCTAGTGTTAGGGTCATGTTTCAGAAAACCACAAATTCTACAGCTCCAGGGACACTGGGCTTGGAAAATCCATTCCAGTGCGTACACAGCACCCTACAGCCAGGACTAAAAAAACCTAGAAGGAGCCGTTTGAAGTCTTTCTGCTACATACTCAGAAATGACACCCAAGGAGCTGTCTTGCCACTGGCTAATCACACTGGAGTTCACAGGTAAATTCTGAGCTTTGGGCAAAACAGATGTTAATGAGAACAGACTGCCACAGCAACTCAGGAACATGGCAGGTTGCAGCTTGCAATGCTGCTCATCCCCTGGCCTGTGGGATGCAGGAATGCTGGCCCTCAGCTTGGGAACATCAGTGGGTCTCTGCCATGGCAGAGCTGGTAACCCAGACATTTGAGAGGGGAGACCTTTCTTAGCCCTGGGCAAGCACAGGGAGACCCAGAATTATGTCTACCTAGGCATGCCATGGGCAGAGGTGAAGTGACAGTGTAGTAGGGTACAATTAAAGATCAGGAAGGACTGTAATGATACCACCTGGAGACCAGATCTTTCCCTTCTCTTCCCTTCTCCTGCCTACACTTGGTGGTGCAGACCACCATGGTGGAGGTTTTACAGGGCCTCCACATGAACTCCAGTGGTGGGTGGGGTGAAGCAGCTCCAATTGCCTCTATCAACACCGTCTCCTCCAAAAAACTTTTTTTTTTCCTGCTCCAAAACTTGCTTTTAGTCAATTCTGTCCTTTGTTATTTCTGCCCAGAACTACTTCTACAGGTTTTTGAACTCAAACTTACATGACTCCAGTTTTTTCAAATGAACGTTGTCTTCGTCTGCACGATGCTTTCATTGCTAGTATAAAGATGACAGTGTTTATCTGAAAGGGAAATTGAAATAACAGCATAGATTCTTTCTGTATATTTGTTAGAGCTCTATTTTAAATGACAATGCAATTTTTATCCTAAAATGGTTTGTGATGCCAAGAATATTTTTCCTTCAACTTACAGGTCTCTAAATTCCAAGATTCACCTTGTTTCAAGGCAACATAGTCAAGGACATCCTGGCACTTGATCTGGATGACACTCAGTAAGACAACCCTATGCAAAGATGCTTGAGTGAAAGATAAAAACTCGAGAATGGCTGTCCTTGTCCAAACCAGCGTCCACTGAGCCCAGCGCCTTGTTTCAGTTTCAAACCAGAATTTAGGAATATTTTCTAGTAGAGCATACGGCGATAATTTCTGTGAATAACCCTCCGGCCTCCACTGATTTCCACATCACCTGGGATGTACTGGATTGGTAGTACATTTGTACTTAATCACTCATAGTGAATATCAGTGCTGAGAATTTGTCTCATCATTCACTTTCTGGAACTGTGCAGAGCTTTGCCACTGCCATAGTCCTGTTTCTAGGAGTTTCTAACTTAACATGCTGTGGAGAAATGATGCAGCTTGTCCTGTTTCTTCTGGATCTGACACCTCCTGCTACTGCTTGTGTTGGAAAAGACCTTGCATGGTTGGGTCCATAGCTGTTTTCTCCTGACCAACACACTATTACAGGCTCCTCCTTTCCCCCTTCTCTGCAGCTTTCTCTTCTCTAGACTTAAATCCACTGGTTTGTCCTCCAGTGGGGGCTGTCCCATGTCTCTGATGACTTGTGACCATAGCCTACACTGCTTCCAGGTCTACTTCATACTTTTTGAGATGAGGAGACAAGAACTGCATTTGGCATTCAAGAGTCAAACCATGAATATGTATCTTCTGGTTTTACTTTAAGGGAGAAGCTCTACAGAGAAGTTGAACATCAGCCCATTCTTTTAAATCCCTGAAATTGGAAATACTTAATATTCCTTTAGGATTTCTGAATGACGTGACTTGTTATGGCTAATTTAGTTGATTTGTTTAATAAGCTCACAGATCAATCCTTCAAACACGGAACAAAGCAAACAGGAAAAAGGTTTCTGGCCATACAGCCATTGCTCCAACAGCAATCTTTATACTGGCAAGCAACCCCCTGATTTTCAGGAGCTTAGCTCATGTCTGATCTGTTTAAGCCATAGATGCAAGCTTGAGGACACCTGCTTCAAATGTAAAGAACATAGTTGCTTTGCATTATGGCTACTGTTTGACAAAGCAGAAAAGAAAAGGTAGCAGTAAAGAAGAGGCAGCTCTGGATGCCAACTCCCCCGACGTACCACGACAACCATTACAATGGGCCCAGCGAAACTCCAGATCAGGGTGTCATGAACAGACAACCAGCAGAAATCAGGGTTCCCATAGCCTTGTGGATCCAGACCAACAGCAAGCCCTGGGTCACAAAAGGGAGAAAAAATAAATCAGAAAGGTACTGCCTATAACCAAGCATATTTTCAAATAAAATGACCATGGCAAAAATTGTTCAACAGGACAGCCTGGGAGGCAAAATCAAGGCAAATATTGAAAAAAAACTTTTGTAAATAAAAACCTTTATGCTGGTCACTTCATATCAAATGATACTCTGCATTTTGCCTACTACAACAAAGTTCTGCTACATAAAAATGGCAACAAATGCAAGTCCCAAATTAATTCTGTTTCAGCACAGTTTTATAGCCAGACAGTGTGAGCCTTGAGGGTGAGTGACATGTTGAGGAATTTCAATAAGCCTGTGCAGCAGAATGACATGAATCATAACTGATGAGATGTCTATGTTATGAAAAAAAAAGTGCATTCTTAACTGCTGTGAGCTTGCTGTCACTAAAATAACACCAGAGACAAAGGAACTTGGGAACCCACAGGAGTTAGCTGCTTGAGCTCAGGTGGGATTCATTTTGAACTGCCATCCCAGGTATCTCACCTTGCTTTCAGCACTGTTTGAAATGGAGTTTCCCAGTGCCCCAAGGCCATTGAGTTAAAACCACAGCTTTTATTATTTTATTTTTCAAAACCTGGAGAATTCCAAGGGAATCTCTGAGTTCAACATTCACCTGTTGGTTTACAGTGCTGCCTGATTGGTGGCCTACACCTCACCCATATGGTGATTGACTGGGATTGCTGCCTTTGACCTGCAAAACCATACAATCATCACGTTTAGTTTGGAAAAGACCTTTAAGAAGAGGTCCCCCCTGAGACTCCTTTTCTCCAGGATAAACACCCACAGCTCTTTCATCTGCTCCTCATCTGACTTGTGCTCCAGACACTTTCCCAGGTCTGCTGCCCTTCTCTGGACTCTCTCCAGCACCTCAATGTCTTTCTTGTAGTGAAGGGCACAACACTGAACACAGGATTCGGGGTGTGGCATCACCAGTGCCAAGTACAGGGGGATGATCACAACATCCTTTTAGTACTTCTGCATTGTCTGCCTCTTCCTCCTTTTCCCCCTGGTTTCCAGCAAAAGCTCTCTGTCCAGCCAGGCTGGTCTTCCTCGCTGGTTTGTCTCTCACCACATGGGGATGGCCTGCTCCTGGGCCCTTAAGATTTCCTGCTTGAGGAATATTCAGCCTTCCTGGACTGCTTTGTCTTTCATGACTGCCTCCCAAGGGACTCTGTGAGTTAGGCCCCTAAACGGGCCAAGGTCAGCCTTCTGGAAGTCCAAGGTGGAAGTTCTGCTAAATCCCTACATTACTTCTAAGAGAATTGAAAACCATCATTTTGTGATCACTGTGTCCAAGATGACCTCCAGCCATCCCATCATCCACCAGTCCTTTCCCTTTCTGTTCACCAAAAGCAGGTCCAGCAGGGCATCACCCCTGGCTGGCTCACTCATCAGCTGTGTCAGGAAGCTCTCTTCCACACACTCCAACAACCTCCTGAACTCTTTTCTCTGATGCTTGTATTCCCAGCAGATACCTGTTAAGTTGAAGTCCTCCACAAGAACAAAGGCTAGTAATGGTGAGACTTCTCCCAGCTGCTTATAGAATATTTCCTGTGCCTCTTCATCCTGGTTGGATGGTCTATAACGGACTCTCACCATGATATCTGCCTTGTTGTCCTTCCCACTGATTCTCACCCATAAATGCTCAACTTTTTTACCACCTACACCAAGCTCTAGACAGTCAAAACATCCCCTAACATATGTGACTGTTCCAGTTGTTTCTAAAACAGTAACACTTGTGTCTTTGCTGCCACATGGATCTCCAACCCCTGCCTCCACTGAGACAGAAAGGCCTCGCTAGCACACCATCCCTCAAACACTGGCATTCTGCCCTCAGGCTTTTCTCTAGTGAGCCTGGTTTTATCCCTTTCCCCCTTCAAAACTAGTCTAAAGCACATTTAATGAGCTCTGCTAACTCCTATGCGAAGCTCCTTTTCACCCTTTGAGACAGGTGTACCCTGTCTGCAGAGATCTTCCTTCTTCAAGACACAGAAACCGATCCCTGCGAGGCCCGTGGCCAGTGACATATGGCAGGTGGCTGCAGCATGTTGTCTGGGCATGGGGGGCTCCTACTGAGATGAGCATATGTCCTGTCTCAAGAGGTGGCCAAGGCTGATGCCAGTGCTGTTCTCTGAAAGAAGGATTCATGGGCATTAACAATCATCTTTTTTTGAATTGAAGCCTGTGTGCTTTGATGAAAATACACCGAGAAAGGGAGAGGTAGCTGTGTTTCACTCTTGCTGCTTAAAACTGGCCCACAGCCAATATTCACATCTGGTACAGGCCTAGGGTCTATGAAAACTAAACTGGCTATTTGGCAAAGCAGTGGATATTGGATCTGTTTTCTCTGAAATGTGGAATGAGATAGGACTAGTCTCCCTCCCTGCTCCCACTGGCCTTTCCACCACCCCCTTCAGCAGTTACCATCCAGAAAGAATTAGCCATAAATGATTAAGGGACCATAAAGTATTTTACACAGATGTAATTCTATGGATACAGTCTGTTTCCCAGGACTGGATTTCCCCATTAACGACTCTATGAGTAACTGGCAGACAACAAAATTTTTTCACTCTCAAAATCCTACCCTAAAGTTCTCCATTAAACAAATGGGGCAAATTGCAGTCTTCAGGTACATGGTTCAAATTTTACTGCAGTCAACAACATGTGAAATAACACTACTCAAAGGCAGAATTAAGCCAATGCAATGTAATACAGAGGAAAGTTCTGGCACATCAATTAAATGCTATGTCCTGGCTGCCCTTAGAAGACTGAGTATGCAGGCTAAATGAAACCTTGCTGACATTGGCAGGAACTGAGGCTGGTCGTATGGCCAAGAGTGCTGTGGGGACCAGCACCCATGCACCCCAGGAGTATGCCAAGGGCTGCCAGAGGGGCATGTTTCGATCTTTCTGAGCTCCTGTGGGCTCAGCAGCCATGTGTGACTCAAGCAGGTGTGGGGCAGCCTCACCTCTCTCTTGGCTCATTGCTTCGCTTAGGATTTGAAAAGTTCCAGTTTCTTAGGGCAATTGGGTTTAGGGCTACGTAAGAACCTGTTTTAACACAAGAACTGCAGTCTCCATGGCAAAGCAGTTACTGCACACATATGTCAACCAGTCTGTGTGCTGCCACAAAGACAGGCAGAACTGGGGGGGGTCTTGCTGGGTGCCAAATCCAGCCCTTTGCTCCTGAGGCAAGGAAGTAATAAAATCCCTCTCCTAGATGGATCAAACTACACTTTAAAATGAGCAAGCTTAAAGCAAATTTAAAATGTTCCACTATTGCTCCCAATGGAGGACTATTCCAGATCCACACTCTTTTGATGGCTGTAAGCCTTCTTCCAACTTCTATTATACTTTTATTCATGTCAATTTGCATTTCTATGCTGTGATTAATGTGATTCTTCCCCATTGGAGTATTTCTCTGTAAACATTTTACCAAGTCTTTTTCCCCTCTAAAGGTCAAGGTTCCCTTCTGCAAGTAGCCTGGTCCCATCACAGATGCCTTAGGACCACTACTATATCCCAGCCTGAAATGAATATCAGTTTGAGCATAGAAAACAGAAGAAATAAATAAACAGAACAGATAATAAAATAAACAAAAAGCCACTGCTACTGTAGGTTCATTTTTTTTTTCTCTCAGGATAGCTATGATAAAGATGACATGGTATTTATCTTTGAAATAAAACAAAAAAGTCCTCTGCATGTCCCAAGACTAAAATTTCTTCCCATATCTAGACTACACCACTACTAAGAAAAATAAACAACTCTTCTCTCATAAAGCAATTTAAATAATGTTTAAGATTCATGTTATGAAGTTGGACGTTTTTACTGTTTAAAAATTAAAATTTATGAAGAAGCTTATTTAAAATACGTACAGTAACAACGTTATCCAGAGGCAAGAAATCCCACATTGTGCTATTTATGATGAAATAATTTTCTCTTCAGATGATTTATAAGCCTGGAAGGGCAAACTAAAGGCTTAGCTTTCTTTATCCTTTATTTCACAAAATCCTCTGACTTTCTCAGTAATAGGGATCTGATTTTTCATTTAAGCAGAACAGCAAATTCGGTAGATTCAAAGATTAAATTACAGGACAAAACCTGGAATCATAACTTAGAGTTTAAAAAGTGCCAAATAGCTCCATATCACAGAGAACAATATCTAAGTAGAAAAATGTAAAAATGGTATTCTTGTGATATGTAGATTGCCCAATACTGCTGATGAGAAGGTCTGAATTAATTTAAGTTTCAGGAGAGAAAGTAAACCTGAAGCAGAAAATCCTTCTGACAAAATTCTTTTAAAGAGTTATGTGTTCTGAAATGCAAGTAGTTTTTGTTATTTAGTGATACTTCTTTTCCACCAGAAATGATGCTGCCAAATACCTGATTGCACTTCAGTGTTCCTGAAAACACTGCAGTAGTCCTGTATGTGCTGATAAAAGTCACATAGGTCTGAGATGTTTCAGAAGTTCAAGGAAAATTTCCATTTAAAATGTCTGGGGTATGCCTAGAGTGGCAGAGCCTTCTGGGCTGTGCTTTCTACTGTGTTCTGGATAAATTGATAGAAGTAGAGATTATTTAGGCACAGGGTGATATGGAAAAACTTACCAGCTCTCTAGAGAGAGGATTACCTGTACCTGTGCTTTGGTATTACACTTTCTCAAATCACACAGAAAAAAAGAACAAATATGTATTCCTAAGTCTAACTTGTTCCATAACATTTTTGCAAGTGTATATGAGTGATAGCTATTTGTTTGCTCTCAGAGACATCTAAACCTCTGCCATTGCTCACGGTATGTTATTATCTGTAAAAATAAGGCTAATTGGATAAAAGTTAACTGTCTGCCTACGATCTGATTTCCCATATGGCAACAGCAACGTGCTGAAATAGTCGAACCAATAAACCCGACTCCAACTGTTCCGTGAAGCACAGATCCCGAGGAGCTGTCTGCCTGAATTAACACAGCACTGTGTGCTTAGGGTAGCACTGGAAATGTCTGATGGCAAAAATAGGCATGGTGAGGGCGGAGATGGATGTGCTCCTGTGGATCAGTCTGGATCGGTTTAAAAGATTACTGCCTCCAGCTTTTCATTACTTTTCCTCAACTGGAAGTTACAGCTTTTGTATCTGAAATGAAGTAAAAGGCAGCTTGAGTATTTCCAGCTTGGTTTTATGCCAAATAAAACAGAGCTGCTGAAATGCCCTTCAGGAAGCATTTACTGCTGGTTGGGGTAGGCAGTGGGAATGTCCAGGGAAGGGCAGTAATGTCCTGTGGGCAGCACAGCTTCTGAAGCCACTGCAGTTACCTGCCTGAGAGATCACGTGTCCATATCTGGAGGTACCAGCACAGGGAAGGAAAATTTCTGAGAGCTACTGGCAAAACTGTTAAAATAAAAATACTGTTATTCCCAAGCAATGTTAGCAAGTCCTGATTTAATCTGTGTGCAGTTATATTTCTGTTATTGCATAACCATCAGTATCACTTCATCTGGGGCAACAGACATTGGGTACACAGAGCTGCCTGACTTCTGCTAGATATGACTTGGAGTGCCTTGGTTCAGGAAAACACCCATAGCTGTCTGGGATGGGCTAACTTCCCTGAAAGAAGCCAGTGAAGATTGCAGGGAAACGAAGCTTTTTTGGGGTGGCTTAGGGTACCTGTTATGATGGCAGGAATGCCCCAGCCAACGACGTAATAGAACCGCATATGCCCAAAGTTGATGTTCCTCACTTCAGTCAGCATCCGGTAGATGTGGAGCTGCTCCACGAACATCCATGCAAAGGTGCTCATGTAGAAATAATGCAGGAGGATGGCAATCACAGTGCACACAAACTGCAGAAGGAAAAGGGCAAGGAAATTAGAGTTGCTCCTCTGAATCACAACCTGGTGAGTCACCCGTTCCCCCATGTAGCTAATGGCAAGTGTAATAAAAAGGTTTTGGCAGAACAAATATACTGCCCTTAATTAAGTTTTTCAGAGTTCAAGAAAAGCTGCTCATACGGTGAAAGCTTTTTCCTTTTAAAGTAAGTTATGTCACCTGTTTTGAGGCTGGCTCAGCTTCACCCTATCAACGTAATACTTTCAGTCACTACTCTTGTCCTCTAAATTCTGTGGCTGATTTGTCTGTGCATATTTACTGCAAAGGGGAAGATTTGAGCTATTCTGACCAAATTCCTTCTGCTTGCAGGGGGGGCATAGTTGACAGAGCTCCTGGACCTTTCTCCTGGAGCTGAGCAGGATGTGAGGTTGCTTCTCTGGAGGCTGCAAACCCTTTGCCCTGCCTGGTGTATGAGTCTCATCTGCACAATGACACTACAGCGAATTCAACCACAGCATGTTTAACTGCATCAGCTAAACTGGTCTCACTGCAAAGCCACTACACTGCTCCTGAGAACAGCCACCCTCAGCCCTGCACTTAGTCAGCGTCTCCCATTTCCACTTCAAGGGCCAGTCTATGGGTTTTTCTGATACTACATTCTTTCCAGAGAGAGAGATCTCTCTCCAAGAAAGTATGATAGTTTGGTACAGTTTTGTTTTGTTTTAAAGTACACTAGATTTTTTGTTTTATTAGTAGATAAAAAAGTACAAAGCATGTCTTCTTGTATTTGGTAGAGGTGGAGGGGAAGTGTGAAAAGATTTTAGGTCTTCAGTTTAGGACCTGTCCCTGAGAAAGTCCTTCTTTCCCATCCCTGAGAAAGCTAGTTCTGGGGACAGAAATCCATTAAGCTACAGGCAAGGCAAAGTCAATGTACTGAATATAAGCAACAGATGATCTGTACAAAAAATACGTCATTTCTTTGAGGAAATTTCTTACCCATTAAGTGAAATGTCACAAATAGACAAAATTTGACAGTATCTTATAATCTAATATAAGATAAGCAGACTATTTTGCCCTTAGGTGTCTGTGTCACAGGTCTGAAACAATCTATTCCATTTATATCTCCTCTTCTAGGATTCTTTTTCAAAAAAAAAAAAAAAAAGAGAAGCAAAATCATGGATGTATCCATGGGCTAAGGCAGCAGTCATACCTTTTGTCCTTGCAGCTCTGCCCTTCACTAAAGAACCCTGCAGACCTTGCACATCTATACTGCAACAAATCACGGAGGATGCTTGGCCGTTATCAGTGGACTAAAAGACACAGCCAGAAGTAGATCACCACCTACCAGTCAAAATCAGAGTATTTGACCACAAAGTGGGAGAATGTCTTCTTGGCTCTACCTGGCTTGAACAGGGGGGCTAACCCTCTTCTTGTCCATCACAGAAAACAGCCCTAATCACCAGGCTTTAGAATATTCTGGGTCCAGAAATGCTTGACTCTACCCATCTCTTGAGGCTGTGCTACTTGCAGTCAAGCACAGAAGCCATGAGGACAAAGAGAAAGCAGGGTAGTGCTGGCTGGATAGTTCACATCCTCAGCTAGGAACAAAGGGTCTGAGGCTTCCAGTCCTAGGTCTGGATTTGGTTTTATCCTACATCAGCAGCATGAAATGGACCACTAAGCTCTGCCAGACTGAGAGCAGCAAAAATGAAGGACCTGCTGAAACCAAAGAGACCAGGTCCACAGTGTGAGTAGGAGCAACAGTTACAATGGACAAACTGGTAGCTGAAGACATCTTTGTGATCAAATGACCACCTTGAAACCTCTGACCTTCAGAAACTTGCATTTCTATAATATCTGCTAACCAGTTTTCTCTCCCAATTTAACAGTTTGATGGCTGAAAACAGGAATGACCACAAGCACCCAACACCTGAATTGAAATCTCACAATTAACCTTCTCCTTTCAGAAGCAAAGCAAAGGATTTTGCCAAGGATCTGTTGATAAGCTTGAATTAAGAGCACTTTGTGCAACCATTCAATTTTGTTTGAAAATGTTTTACATTGTGTTTTGGAACCTTTTGTTCCTCTGCAGCACTGACCCTACTTTCAGACTTTGGCATGACTTTTTAGTGGTTTTTCATGGTATAATGCTCAGAAATGTACATTTCCCTGTTTAACTTTGCTGAGCAAAAGAATCATACAGAGACCGCCAACTTTCTGGATTAACTTACTGCATCAGCTTTTTTATTGAAAAGTGTTATTGAAAATGTAGCTCACCAAATAAACCATCTTTCTTCCCTCTAGGTAAGCAGTACTTTTTTTGTTCCTACTCTCACATGGAGATGAGTAGAGTGCTGCCCTGAACATTACCTTTTGCAGGTAAGAAAAAAAAGAAAGAAAATAAATCACTTTCTATCAATAGTCCAGGGAAAGATTAAAACCTCACCCAGAAATGTGACTGTTAATTTACAGAAACCCATAAAAGCCAGGCTGGGTGCCAAGCAGCAGAGCATTATTTGTGCTCCAGCATTCTTTACCTCTTTATGTTCATCAGTGCATGACTCGTTAGACAACTCTCATTCCATACAGACAGATGAATAATTGTCTCATGCAGACATGGCTTACAGCCCTCCTACATTCTCAAATTGACTGGGTAGGCTGTAAGGAGCAGTTTTCTGCTGTATGAAATACATTCTGTAAATTCAAGGTTGTTGTAAGTGGGTTAAAAGTTTGGAGTGTTTCATTGAGTCCTGGTAACAATACAGGACATGATCACACCATAAGCCCCAAGCATGAAAATGAGAAGGAGCAAAAGAGAACAATCTCACCAAGAACAACCATTAGGATTTGTGGTATTGATGTAATGAACTGTTTTACTACTTTTATAAACCTTTGCTTAGTGCTTCAGGATACTATGAAAGAAATCTGGAAATGAGGAGCCATCATTTACTGCATAATTTTTGGTAAAATTCTGTAGGGTGGGCTTGGCCTCCAACTCCTCAGTATTTAAGTTGGAAAACTGAAAAGATATAAACTCCTTGCTAGTGAAATGCAATGAAAAATGAGCGGTGTGCTCAGCAAGCCATGGGAAAGGTCAAGTTACACAGAGTGCTGTGGATCAATTGGCAAGGTAACCTCCTTTGAGCAAAGTTATTTTAGTATGCAAACTTTTATATAATGAAACAAAGACAACACGGGTTCACACGTGACATGAGACCATATTCCAGAGGGCAGGTCACTGCAGATGATCTCACCACAGCAGCAGATAAGGGACCTGAGTTCCTCATAAAGGGGAATATGGGACTGGAAGTGACTCAATTGGCTGGAAAGCTTTATCCAGTTTGGCATTCACAATTTTTCAAAAGGTAAAGTGGGAGAAGAAGCCCAGAAAAAAACTCCAAGGGACTAACCTGAGTCTTAGAAACTGAAGAATTTAAGCAGCTTAGTTTTATATAGTTTTCCAAAAGTAATACTATTAAACAGAGGCTTCCTGGCAAGACAATTTTTCTAAGAGAGGTCTCTCAAATTTACTAGGAAAAGGTCTTGTCAGCACTCAGTTACTGGAAGCTCAAATTAATCAAGGTCAGATACTTTCTAAAATGTATGTTATAGCTCAAATGGATATTAGGAGCCAGAGTGACACTTCAGGATTAGGTTATACAGCAGGTGAGGCTACATGGTGAGACACCATGGTGTCACTAGTGTGATGATGGTGATATTCACTGAATGTAGGCATATTCTCCCATTTCCGCTCCCTGGACAATGTGGAAGCAGCATGATTTTTTTTTTAGTTTTGCTTTGTTCTCATCTCAAGACTGTACTTCCACCTCAAAAATTAGATTGAACCATGTACAGTAATGGATTTCTAGAATATAAATTTTCTTCACAGTGCCCAGATAATCCCTAGAGTAACACTTGAATATTCTCCCTATCTGTTCAGGACATCCTTTTTACTGCATGTCACCCCCCATCTGTGTGCTGCCTGTTGGTACAGGTGACTGTGCAGCCTGGCAGTGCTGAAGCCCTTGTCTCAGTGGCAGCCATGGCTTTTGGGAGGGGTGCTACTAAGAAACAGCAGCAAAACTACATATAATGCCACATGCTTAAGATAGCAGTGAGGTGCTAAGGACAGAACACACACACTTCATGTGTGGCTTATATCTGTCTCACACTCAGTCTATTCATAACTTGCACTTCTTAACATGCACAATGCTGGAGGTGCCTGCACTAAGCTTAGTCAACAGATATGATGGGCTGAAGCCAACAATCACTGTGGCTGGAAGGCACAAAGCAAAGCAACGGGTTTCCTACTGAATCTTGGATGCAGCAAGCTGTCCTGTGCCTGGCAAGTGGCTTCTCCAGAATGGCCATTGGGTGTGCAACGTGCATATTAGCACCTGCCCAGCAACACATTGATGACAACCTACCAGTCAACACCGGGAGCCATTTGGGCTTGGGAGGTACCTGCTGCAGGAGAAAACTGGACAGCCTCCTACTGAACAAAGTGAGACAAAAAAAACGCTGATGGAAGGGGAGGAAGAAATCAGTACTCAGGCTTCAGTTCCTGGGATAAGCCTTCAACAGGGCTGCTGCCATATATTTTCTGAAAATAAGATGTAGTCCTATCACTTGCCATTGCTATTAATGCTGTCAACCACACACGTATATACTAAAAATCTGATGGTTTTCAAATTACTGTTGAAGCCAAACAGAAGTCAAAAAGAAGAGAAAGTGAAACAGATGGGAGGAGGTAAAAGTTGCAATATGAACCCCCTGATTGACAACAACTCTAGCAATAAACACAGAGTAAGTCTTACTTGGTTTTCGGTCTGGTTGATTCCAATAAGAAAGACAAGCTCGGAGAAGAAAAGGGCAGCCACCAGGTTTTTGTGGATACTGTGCAAGTTGGAACGTAGCGTGCGGATCAGGACCAGCAGAATGAAGGTGATCAGCAAAGCCGCCAGCGAGATGGACACAGTTGTGTAAGTGACGATCTTCAGAGGAAGCACCTCCCCATTCTGTCAAAAGACAGATTGACAGGATCTCTTGGAGTTTTCCCTTCCTTTTCCTCCAATCAAGTCTACTACTCAGAATGTCAGTGTTTTCATTACTACCGAGACAACGTACAGATTTACTGTAGGACTAACAGGAGTGGGTGATGCCACCTCTTTAATCACTCAACATGCTGCGTGTGTACAGGCAGCATCCAGAGGATGCACCAACCTGGTAAGAAACAAATCCAACACCACGTGCTGTCAGGGATGGGCAACACACTCCTGACACTGCAACATGGGATCGATCTGCTGGCAGTGCTCTGAGTCCCACTCAAAGCTCAGTCTCTGAGTCAAAGCCCTTGAAAACCAAAGCCCCCAAAAATCATGAGCCTGATGTCACCCACCTCTCGTTTAGAAATGTCCATCAGGACAGCAAAGCTGGTTATATGGTTGCACTGGCAAGCGATATGGCTCTGGTTTCTGGAAAACAGCTCACATCCTCTGGAGGACCAGGCACCTGTCCCACCAATCCTGGGGGAAAAAAGGCACTTCTGAGTCTGTCCTCGGATCTCCCCCTGCCTCCCACTGCTACTGCCCTCTGTGGCAGCTTGTGTTACACAACCAGAGAGGACTGCAAGCACCAAAACAGAAATATTTATAGCTGTCACCTGCCTGAAAGAGTACCATTAACTTAAAAAGCCCTCAGTTGAAGTAGTTTCTGATAAGACAGCTGGCTTTTATGCCCAAATTTTGTGGTTTTATAACAATCTGTTTTGAGCTTAAACAAAATATTTAAAATGTTTGCTTTTGCGTCAGTGACCACACAAGCAATATGGAGAAGAGATTGCACAGAACAAAATGGCTGTGACCAAAGTAAAAATTACCAGAACCACAGAGGGACACATATTTTGAGTCATGTGAAATATGCTTCAGCAGTAATATGATATCATTATAGAGTTCCTCCAAAAAGTACACATGAAAAGGTTAAAACCTTCTCTATAAATAATATTTCATATCAGGAGGTATCTTATAGTAACATTGGGGAGGAACTGCTGCCTTAAAATGTCTTCCCTGTACAGTTATGGTTAACTCCAGTGAATTCAGAAATTATTTTGTATCAATATTAATTATTCTATTGTGAAGTTAATGAGTAATAAGAATACTCTTGCAGTTACTGAAGGTGTTTTCAATTAGATATGATAGGACCTCTTTTTCATTTAGCAATACAATATTTATTAAACAATTTTAATATCACTTTCGGTTGAAAAGTACTCACTTTCTAAGAGCTCTTTCATTACATGCAGTGTGAGAGCTGCTTTTCAACTGTGGCTGTAGGAAGACCTAACACAGATAACAATGCCACTGAAGTTGCCAGCAAATAGATAACAGATGAATCACTTTAGAGCTAATAAGTTATTCAAGCCCATACGATGTTTAAAAATGTATGGAAAAGGACTTGCCATTCCCTCATAATTGGCTGAATCATCTGTGTATACAAGCAAATACACTGCTTAACACGAGGGCAAATGGAGGATTTGCATACTGCAAATATGAGAGATTTCTGTTGCTTCCTTAATCCTTTCAATGACATAATCTCCTGAAGCCTTTGACTAGGAGGCACACATCTCCTAGATCAGTTTGGTCTTTTATTTCCAGCACAGGATATTGCCTTTTAATTAACTTTTCCATAGGTTTACTAGAATTTTTGGGTTACTAGGAAACAAGTAACAACTATTCCCTTTACCCTGGGCTAACCATATCATCCTCTCACTGTATACCTGGATTTGTAGTTGGAAATCTCAATATATGTGTAAGAGTTACGATATTGTGAAAGCATAATATGCATGTGGTTACCTCTCAACACATTTTCTTTCGTTTTATCCACACTCTTGAAATACCTCCAACAGGAGGTATTGTGCTGTTTCCACAATGCCATAAACCCAACAAAATATCAGCATACACAGTTCCAGTTCATATCATTTTTTTCAAGAAAAATATGTCTTTATCTTGAACTTTACTAAATACGAAAGACCTAAATGAACCATTTTCAGAATATTTCATCTTTTTCCTAACACTTCCCTCCCTCCAATTTTTCACTAAAACAAATGAAAGCAAATCCACAATAGCTGATGAAATGAAAGTTAAGTTGCCTTCTATTAGTGCAACTGTCTTTGCATTGACTTTTGATTTTAAAATTTGTAATTCAGAAATGTATAGGCTTTACTCATAATTTTATCTGTAAAGCCCCAGTCCTCCTTTTCACCAAAATGAGGATTTGGTTCTGTAATTTTTTGCACTGGCCCTGGCTGAGGCATCAGGGGTAGGTGCCTGTTTGCCATGTACTCTGTCCATAGTCACTGGAGTGTAACAGGAGAAGATTCAGCCCATGTAAGAGCTGAATCATCTCCTGGAGATCCTGATTAAAGACCTCAGACAAGCCATGAACTCACACACTGGAGTTGAACTATGCCTGTCCAGATATACATCTACGGTCAAAAAGCATGGGCAAATACAAGGAAATTGTGAAATTTATTATTTCTGCGTGAAAAAGAACCCTGCAGAATGACATGACAGCACTGTGTTTCTTAGAAAATACATGGCTAATCCTTTGTTTGAGGAGTTATGATAATTATTTTCATTTTTCTCAGGTTGGTGGGGAATGACTACATGGTTCTATTCCACCAGAAATCAGTTTTCAGTTGAATAAACAGACCACGATGGGTTTTCCTCCAGAATTATCTTCCTGGGCAGGACTTTTCTGCTACTGAGACAGTTGTCACTCACAGCCCTAAAGCACGCAGGAGACATACATGATGGAGTGATTCCAGAAGACACACACAGGCTTTGTTCTCTCCTCTGTTTCCAGCATGGCGTACTCCACTATGACAGGCTTTTCCACCAGGTTGGGAGGAAGCTCCCCATCACTGTGAATGGCTGTGCTCACTACAGGTGTGTTGATAATAGGGCGATTTGGCAACCTGCACAAGGAGAAAAATTGCACAGTGATCTAAATGTTAAAATGCAAAGCACTGTTTCACTAAGTTCTGCAAAAAAAAGATTTCCAGTCACTTCTGCTCAGAAAGCAAAGTAGATGCACCATCAGCCTTCCACACATATGTGTTTCCAAAAGCTGCTGGCACTTCTGGCATAGCTATTCTCCCACAGTGTGCCAGAGGAGGACAAGAGACAGTACTATGGTGACAACAGCAGCACTGATGACATTTGGTCGATATAAAAGCAGCTGTCTCCCTCAGAGGGAGAGCTCAGAGGGAGTAGAAGAAGGGATCTGCACAATTTGCAAACAGGTTTGAAGTTTACCTCAAGCTCCTTCGGTCAGGATCATAGTTTTCAGGCAGGAGGTGACCCAGGGATCGGTATATAATGACCATGGCAACAGTATGGTGTGTTGAGTCATCTGGGTGTCGCTTCTTCCTCTTTGCAAAAGCACTCTCAGGGCTGAACGCATCACTGTTCAACTTAGAGGGTATTTTTTGATTTGAAGGCTTCATTGTAGGCACTGCTATGGAATTAACACAAATATTACATTCTTTACACACAGCTTCAGAGCTACCATTTAAACCGGTTATTTTGCTTTGCAAAGATACAGTGATATTACTGTTATTACAACTCTAGACTTACAGCACTCAGCATGCTCCTAATGTTATATTCAATATTTTTAATAAAATTTTAGCACATTTCATAGTTATATAGCTGATAATCAAATAATGATTGAACCACAAAAAGCCATTTAGTTTAGCTAGAAAATAAGCAATTTCTAAGCGAAAAGATCCATAAATACCCCATGCATAACTTAAGGAGAACATTAAAACAATATGCATGCTGTTAAATTGCATGTACCTCTATATATAGCAAAACTAGTGTTATGAATACAACAAGGAGTCACATAGGATTTCTCCCTGCTAATTCTGTCATATAATGAGCTTTCAGTTTTGGAAGATTCTCTTAAAATTCACATTCCCTTCTTCCTTACAGAAAAGATACATATCATACAAGCAGATGCCCTGTTTCTGAGCAAAAAGTCATAAAACTTTATTAGCTGATTATGTATTATTTTTACAAGTGTTACTATTTCCCCATTCAGAGGACATTCAGCCATGTCTCTGCCCTTGCCCAAGAAACTTGCGCTGCTTCGCAGCAATCTCAGGGTACTTCAGGGACATGGGAAGAAAGCACTCCTGCTGCATTCCTCCTCATCACCCAGCTCAAGACTTTTCTCTTGCCGTCTAGTTTTGACAACATGTCTCTCTGCTCCCAGATTTGGATTCTCCATGTCTCACACCACCTCCCTCCATCTCTGCAGGGGCTGCAGGAAGGCAGCTGTGGGACTGCAGGTGCTGGGCTGCGGTCCCATCCTATCCTGGTGGGAACGGAGGCAGAGCATTTCTCCCGCTTTGATGGGGCTGTTGGAGGGGCTGCAAGTGAGACCTGACAGACAGGTACAGCCAGTCACGCAGCCCCCCGTGCCTCCACGGCTGCCGGCAGGCAAAATGCCTCAGAGGTATGCACAGCTGCTCCATCCCTAAATCACGTTCACTTGTGCAGACGGTCGCCCCGCTCTCACCCTAGTACCACTCTGCTCCCCGAGGATCAATCGTGCTCCTTGGGAGCTGGTCGTCATTGCTCTCTGAACAGCAGCAGAAGGGTTTTACCTTTCCTGTCTGAAGGTCTGAACAAAGTGTCAGGGAAGACAACAGATGACTCCAGATCTTTTGGGTAATCTTCTTTAATCTCGTGAAATCGTGGTATTCTAGCTCCCGTGAAATTAGACTTGTCAAAGATGTCAACAGCAATAACTGGGGGAAAAAAATTTTCCCATAAAATTAATTTCAATGCTTTCAAATATGATATTGCAACACAATGAAACATTATTGAAAGGTTAAAATATCTGTACAGTGTAGACAAAAAATTTAAACACCAAAATAGAAAGTAAAACTTAATTTCTTTCAGTTAATACCTTATATGACAACTAAAAGCTTATGTGTCAGCATTATGTTATATTTATTGAATTATACATTTATTTTGCATGAAAAAGAATTCACAAGACAGTATTTCATACCAGGAAAACACTACTGCAAACATTGGAAATAAAGAATCATAGAATTGTTTAGGTTGGAAAAGACTGTTAAGATCAAGTCTAACTGTTAAACCAGCACTAAACCATGTCATCACAGGCCACATCTACACATCTTTTAAATACCTCCAGGGATGGTGACTTCCCTGGGCAGTCTGTTTCAATGCCTGAGCACCCTTTCAGTGATGAAATTTTTCTTAATATCCATCTTGAGGTAGATCACTCTGCTGGTACTTCTCCAGCAGCAGCTGACTCTGGGGTTTCACAAGAGCTTTTCCCTGGCTGTTGTTAGTGAACACTCCTGCTTCACAGAGCTTCTCCATGTGCCGCTGGCTTGCTCCACTGTGTGCTGCATGTTCCAATTTTAGACTTGCTTTCTAATGGGAAGACTACATCTGCTACTTCAGAAACATACTTCTACATCTGTTAAATTTTGAAGTCATCTAATCAAAGAAAATAACCTGGATTTTACCCGGGACTACTCCTTAGTCCTCCAGTTCTCCTTCCTTCACACCAGCAGTTCCTCCCCATCTTACCTCATCATCTCTGCCTGTTTAACTGCCAAAATATTTAAAAGCAGTTGAGTTGGCTTTAACTTTCTCATTTAGGAGAAGTCACTGAGTGCCAATTTACACGTCCTGGGGGTAACCCTACACCAAAAGCTGTGATCCGCTGCAGGTTTCTGTATGAAGAAATATCCACATTAAGATCTGCAAATTCCCATTCCTTTCCTAGTTTCTAAATAACTCCCAGATGAACCATTAGGAAACTCTATTAACACCATGTTCACCTGGAAAAACTGTTCAAAAGAAAACAGACCCCTTTCAGGCCAGAGTTGCCTCATCCCTCTCAAGCTCACACCTTTTTACACAGTAAGAACTGTTTGAAAAAAAAATCATGATTTACAACCTGCAAGAAATTCTGGGGTTTGTTTTCATCTCAGTTCACTTGGTTTAAAATGCTGAGCACACTTTTTTTCTGAGTGTGAAGATAAAAATATTCATAGTTCTGAATCAAAAGCAAGTATTTCAGTTTTGGTTTATTAAAGAGAAATCAAAGTGTTCCAGTTTGACTTAGTTCAACACTAATCTATGCCCCCTGGATGCTACAACCTTTGTAACTTCACTGCCTCATGCCTTTGGGTTTTTGCCCCTGTAACTGTAGACATGAAGCATTCTTGGGACAAGGTTTGTGGCCAATTCACTTCTTATACCAAGGATGTAGTTGGGAAAATAAACTTTTGGGCACATAAGCCCTTCTTCATATCTGGAATAAAAGCAACAGCTTGAAAAGCTAAATACGAGTTCAGGCTGATACAATTTAGAGCACCTCTGAGAAAAAACAGATAGCAGTGCTGCTTGGGAGGGACCTCTGAAGGTCACCCAGCTCCATGTCACCTCCTGCTCAGAGCAGGACTATCACCAACACTCCATCAGCTCAGACTGTTTGCAGCTGGGAAGAAAATGAAATAGAGAGGGCAGGGGAGAAAATGGGGAAAGAAGCTGCCCAGGCTGTGGTTGCTGTGCTTCACTTGCACAAGTAGCACAGGGACATCTGTGAAATACATCACAGTCCTGCAAGTGCTGGAGCTGCTATTGCTTGTCAGAGGAGACATTTCCTGTGATAGGTGGGGATGGTGTTTTGGTATGTCTGATTTTACTTCTCAGTTTAGACCCATTCTGGATATTTTGGATCCCATGGATTTTGCTCTGATTATGGGTTTTGCAAGACTGGGAGGGTGTTTGAAGGCCTGCATTGGTTATTCTGCAAAAATGCCTTTCAGTACAAGAATTTCTTCAGATGGTGATTTTCTGGATAGGTTCCAGGCTAGGAAGGCATGTGAAAACCAGAGGTATAATCACAGAACCATCTAGAATGGAAAAGACCTATAAATCATTGAGTCCAGCCTTTGACTGATCATCACCCTATCAACTAGACCATAGAACTAAGTGCTACATGCAGTTGTTTCTTGAACACTTCCAGGGATGGTAACACTACCACCTCCCTGGGCAGTCCATCCCTATGCTAATAAGATCAATAATATGCAATAAAATCAATAGTAGGGTTACTTTTTTTGTACTGCAGTAATTCTTCAGGTGGTGTTGGTGTGATTCCTTAAAAATGAGATCTGTTACATTCAACCGTATTAATTGGTCTTGAAAGGCATTACCTTTGTTTACAAACTTACTCCTTCCTACTATCTCTATACTACTGTGATTGCAACAAAATTCCACATGGAGCAGTGGCATGGCCCAGAGGGAAAACAGGCATCTCCCAGGAGACCCCCATGGCAACTGAAAGATATGGATCAAGGCTCAGTGGATTAGAAAACAATGCAATGATTTTCCTCAGTGGGTACTACTGAAACAACTAGTACCTCTATACAGCACATTTTTAAGACTCAAAAAAAAGGCAGTTTTCAACACAGATACTCACTCATGTTAGTGGTAACAATGACAAAAGGTCTCATGTAGGTTTTCTTCATGTTCTGGGCCACGTTGTTGAAATACTCCTCATAGTGCCTGAGCAGGTGAGCGGTGCCACCCTCCGTTCGCTGAATTTGCTCCCAGTGCTCCTTGTTGCTGGGGTCCAGTAAAGCACTGCCCACTTTGATAATATTCTGATAAATAAAGTACAAGCCAAAATTATGAAGCAAAGAAAGTGCTGGATTTCAAGTGAGGAATATTGCAAACGATTGGCCTGACTGCCTCAGGTGAGTGTAAAATGAAATATTTTAATGCAGGCATGTTCACCAGTTACTCACCCTGAGGTTTTTTTGTTATGTAAAGCAAATCCCTCCAAACTTTTTATGAGCAAAGTAAGCCAAAATTGGAGACTGTAAGAGAACTGCCTAGTTTCTTTCCCCTAATGAAAGAAAACTTAGCAAGAAAATGCAGGAGGAAAACCTAACAATGTTTTCTTTGTTTCTGAGAGATAAGACACACGAAAAGCACAGCTCTTAGTCGGTACACTGAAGAACTTCCCCACAGAAATTAAAATAATGTGTTTGGTTAAAAATGAAAGCCAAGCATAGCAATATCACTTCCTCTTTTAATTTTTTCTTTTACTATGTTTTCCCCTGGATAATGAAGACAACTTATATGGTGAAGAATGATAAGAGTGAGTATTAACTTGCATACACAGACTTGAAAATGTGTAAGAAAACTTAAATCATGTTAGTGTCTCCCCATGTGTATGTTGCTTACAAATAGTATTAACAAGGAAGTTCTTTCTGAGGACCTGCCCCTTCTGCCCTTTCATAGAAGAATATGCAAAGAGACCCTCAGGCTGAATGGAAGGAGACTGACCCCAGAAGAGAGTGTTAAATGGCTTAAATGGGAAAGGTGCTAAGAAGTTTTTAATCTCTGTGAACGTATGAAATATGTTGTTGTACAAAACCTAATTCCTAACTAAGTTAAAATTTGTGTAAATGATGGTAGGAATTAATCATCTCAAGCTCTACAATAGCCAAGACAAATATTTAGACTTCATTTAGAAGGAGTTATATCCTCTATGTGTTGTCTGAGGAGTCTGCAAGCATGTATCCGAGCTAAAAGAGACTCCCATTATGACCACCTTTACCTAGGGTGAGAAGCACAACATGGCTCCCAGGAATGCAGGAGACACATGTACTTGGTACCAGGCCTCCTCTGTGTTTGTGAACATTATTTATGGGTTTTTATTATCTATTTTTCAGGCTTCTACCTGGCACTATAAAAAAAAAAAAAATTCCTCCTCCCCTTGCGCTTCCTCAGTCTAGGATGTTACATCCTTTTTCTCATGAGCTGTACTCATTAGTTTTCAAATTCCTGACCTATACTAAAATATTTAGGGAGTTTTTGAAAACATCATCTATATTAATTTCTGTGCCAAGTGCAGAGAATAATAAATTAAAGCAGAGGTTTCCAAACCATTTTTTTGGCTTATTGTTCTTATTTCTACCTAACAACGCATGCTAAGAATGAAGTTCCTTCTCAAGATCTGAATGGGGAAATTTGTCCACTTCACAGCCCACAGGAAAGAAAAAGTTGAATCTCTTAAAATCTGGTGCATCTGATATGTAAAACGTTTCAGAAGTTTTCCACTGCCTGATGATGGTACAGCCCAAGACACTGAGGAATTTTGTCAGACACGTTTCTTCCTGGTCCTAACTCCCCAGAG
The DNA here is from genome assembly GCA_013400975.1 of Atrichornis clamosus. Taxonomy (NCBI): domain Eukaryota; kingdom Metazoa; phylum Chordata; class Aves; order Passeriformes; family Menuridae; genus Atrichornis; species Atrichornis clamosus. The sequence goes on along the minus strand of WBMZ01014017.1, from coordinate 72,078 downwards.
ACATCCTCTCCTGGTGCAGACTGGTCTAGCACAGGTTCTCCAAGTTCACCCCAAAGTCTGCCTGACCTGGCTGGTCCTCCTGGAATATTGTGAGCAGTGGCCTGGGTGCAGCACACCTTCAAAGGGAGACAGATGACCTCTGGCCAGCACAGATGCCAGTCTTGGCCCATGGAGGGTCATTCCAGTGTGACTATGCTGGTGTCCAAGCTCTGGGCTTGGCTAGCACAGATCCAGAAGGGTGTTTTAGCTTGGACTCTGCATTGTGCCGTGGTTGGGATTTTGGAAATAGTATTGGCAAGAGTGGAGAGCACTTGCAGCAGCACACACAGGATTGAGGAAAGCTCTACGAGCTTGACATGGATCATCCAGCCTTCACATTTTCAGACTACAGAAAAATCACAACTTGCTCCACATTTCACATTTTTCCACCACAACTACTTGTTTTCACAGATGGGGAGGGTGCTACAGCTTGTTCTCTAGACCTGGTCAGGTCTTGGGTAATAACTGGGTCTTTCATGAATGCTCTGAGTAGCAGAAGCTCTCTGGCATGCATTTCAGTATGTGCTTTAAAATGTTAATATGATATGGATTGTCTTTCAATGTACCAACTCATGGCTCAAGTGTTTTCAAACTGGATTAGAGGAAACTTCAGAGTCAGTAACTGGCTCAGACTTAGTTCACTGCACATTTAAATGAACCTGATCATATTAGGCTTGTTTTACCGCAAAAATAAATGCAGTACACAAAACTATTTTAGCCAGGAATAACACATTAACTTGAGGATTTTTTTTCATATCAGGAATATTGCTTTTGGCTGTTACTATGATGGTATTTATTAGATGAGCACTTTCTATTATAATTATTTTACACACACATATGTATACATCCACACACGCATAACCAACTTTCCATTCTAAATTGAGACGACTGGCTAATTTGTGGAACAGATTAAGCAATTACATGATATGCACTTCACCTTGGTCAAAGACAAATTTAATACCCTTTGCTATCTAACTTTTAAGGTAAACTGTAAGGGCTCAGCACAGCATATAGTAGTTCTCTTACCTCATTGAATTCCATGTCCCTTGTGGCTGCTAAGTCAAACCCTTGCTGCTGGCTCTCATACTGGAGGACCCGGATCATCATCTGGTAAGCTGTCCTCACGTCGTTGCCATACAAGCTGTGTGTGTATTTGGTGGCGTTCTGCAGAGCTCTCACAATCCGGATGGTTTTGCCTCCATCCAACTTGCTCTCATTGTGGTGTAATTTCTCATTCTGAATAAGACAAGAAGGAAAAAACCCAATGATGTATTTAAAAAATTTTTTGTCATTCTAGTTACAAAGACAATCATTATTTAGGGATTTCTGGCACAAAACATTTTGGTCAAAATCTTGCTTGTCATGAGAAAGGATTGGCAATAAAACTCAATGGCAAATGTAACTGAGAGCCAGAAAAGCACAAGGGTCCGAATGGAAAATGAGGACGTTCAAGAACTCAGTTAAAAGACTGGGTGCAGGGATATCCAACTGGAGTACGAACTGATGATTATTTACAAAATAAAAGGAAAACTTAGAAAACACAGTTTACCATGATTTTTAGATCCACAAAAGTGTTGGTGGTGCAGTTGAAAAGCTCAGGAGGCAGCCAGCCCTTCTCAATGTTACAATGGCGAACGGCGTTTCCTGAAGGAAACAAAGAGTCAATGGCAAATATGTTCTAAATTGTGCTGGATTAATATTCACAGATTTCAACTATCCTAAACTTTCAGATTCCCTACATTTTCAAGTTTCTTAGAGCTACGTGTGTATTTCAATTTCCAAACTAGGGATTTCTGTCAGGAAAAAAGTTAAAGGCTACTAATCTTCATGAATCACTTTCCCCAGGCTTTGCAGAAAAGTCAAGCTTCAAGCTCTGCCCAACTGCTCTCAGCCTCACTGCCCTAATGTTCTCAAATAATTCACTCATTTATTTATACCAAATATGAGAATACTTGCATAATATGCACTTCCTAAGTATTCCTGAAAACCAATCCCTGCTCAGACTTCTGTGCAACAGCCTATATAGGAAGACCTGAACAAATGCTGTTTTCACGTCAACACGTACCAGCACCTTGGCATGCTGCATGTGCTAAACACTTCAGCCAACTTGCATAATTGCCTTTCTGCCACTTGTAAATGGACTGTGAACAGCTAACTGTTTAATTTAGCCTATTATATTTTGTAGTATTTGTCAAATTATTTTGAAATGTGATTCTTGGCTGTAGATCCTTTACCACGAATTGCAAGTTTTCAAATTCAAAATTTACATTTGTGCTAGTTAATTTGCACATAACACACTGCATGTGTCTAAGTCATTTAATTACCAATATCTAAATAAGAATTATAATTAATTTTACTGTAATGATATTATTTCTCTTCTATGATTAGGTGAATACAATTAAGCCTCAGGTTCTTAGTCTGAATATTCATTATTATAAAGCTTACTTTTTCCAAATATTCTGTAAAATTTACTTAGAATATGCAGTTCCTATAAGCAACCTTGCCTGCTAGTCTATTTGCTAGAAGAGACACTGGGATCAACCACAAGGACAGTGCAGGAAATTTATTTTAATTCAACTTTATACTGTAATACAACTTCAATACAACTTTATACTACAATAATGTAAATACTCTTCATGTGAAAACAGAAAGATCAATTTTATCTCCTAAAATCTTTAGAACAGGAGCTTGGTGGACAAACCTTCTGCACACCTACAGGCAGTGGCCTTCCCCCAGAAATGTTTGGGGCAGTCACATAACTATTTATAACTCACTGAGCCTGAGGAGCACTCACAGCAGAGAGTTACCAGGCCCAGAACTGAGACAGAGGTTTCATTTCCCACAGAACAGCCTTTGGAAACGACAGGGAACTCTGTTTTCAAAAATCTGGTACATGTTTTCAGGGACATGTAAGAAAAAGCAGATTGTCATTTGCCTGTTGTACAAAACAACCCAGCTCACATGCCTTATAAAAGGTGTTTTTCAGCTGTTTCACTTATGGGTTAGAGAAAAGATATTAGGTGGAAAAAAGCAAATTCTGTTGCAAAGTTTAGCTTTAGCAGCCTGCAACTCTAGTAAAGCCGTCATCAGGTATATGATTTTCCTAATTTTATCTTTGCCCAGAGGAGCTGTATCACTGAAGAACATCTACAAGCCACTAGAAACTAAAAGCTACATATGTAAGAATTATTTGATAAATAGAAAATTGGACTGCACTTTTTTGAAAATAGAACATTTCTGTTCTTTGTACAAGTTTATCTGCTGCACTTTTGTATTTATTTATTGCTCCTATTCCAAGTGAATTTTAGCAGTTCTTTCATCTCAGCTAGCTACACTTTTCTGCTCATAATATGCATGTGCTATGCTGCAGCCTCTAGACCCAAACAATTAATGCCATTCCCTATGTACACAATTTTTTCTTTTTTCTTTTTTTTCCCTTTAAACAGGCATGTAGATAAAGTAGGTAATGATTTACCCAAGGAACTTACCCACTGAGCCCTTAGGACATGGCACAGCAGCTGGCTGGCCAAACTTGGTCTGTGGCCACCAAATACCAGCCTCAAAAGCTTTGGGACAGCCATTATAAATTACTGAAAGCAGAAAAAGAAATGACGCAATTTTTCTGATGAGATAAAAATCACAACGACGACACATTTCAACCTGCCCAAAGGACCTTTCTGTAATTCCCAAGCCCTGTCAGGATACCTGTCCTCTGCAGTGCCTTCCAAGCTGTAACCCATCAGCTGCTCCTTATCCAGCAGATTGGGCAGACTGGTACAGGCAGAGGAGAGTTCAGGATGATTATGGGGCTCTGGATTTTGGCTCTGCCTATCTCTGCGTGCTCCTTTATTGTGGGAAAACATTTCTCCTTCATTTCACCCACACACTGTGGCGAGACGGCTGCTGCAGCAGCTTTGTGCTGATCACAGGAGGAGGTTGGGTGGGTGAGAGGAAAGGCAGGATGGGCAAGATGGGGAAGAAAGGCAGAGTGCACGAGGTGCACAACACAACCTCTGTGGGCAGAAGGTGCAAGGGTTCTCACCTGACTCTTCTGCTGCAGCTCAGCAATACAGTGCTGCACTGGCAGATGAATTCAGGTTTAAAGGAAAATTGCTGTTAGTGTGTTGCTCCCCAACACTCCGCCCCAGCTTGCTATATTTCCACTTGAGGAAAATTAAAGAGGTAAGAGCTTTTTTTCCTTTTCCCCAGCCCCCGAGAGTCATACTGGCACAGACTTAGGAGACAGGTGCATGTTTAAGCTGCTGCAGCCCCCATTGCCCCCGCTGCCGGAGCCATCCTGCCGGATTCACGCGCGCCCCAGGACGCATCTGCACGCCCACCGCGGTGTCCCCCATCTGCCTGCGGCCCGCGGCTCTGACCCCGCTGCTGCAGCCTGGCTGGTGGGCAGCACGGGCTGGGCAGGACGTACCTTCACAGCCCCTTACAGTGACTTCTGCAAACGGGTTGTCGCAGCGGTTGCACTGCCGCCCTATGACGCCGGGTTTGCAAGGACATTGTCCCGTCTCCATGTCGCAGGTGCGAGTGTGGGAGCCAGATGGGAAGCAGTCACAGGGGTAGCAGGTGTCACTGCTTTGGGGCCTGTAGTAATTTGCCTAGAAAAACCAAAATGATAGACACAAGGTATTTGACTAATACTCCAAATTGCTTACATTTCTGAAATCCTGCTCTGGCAGCATGTGCATCATAAAAGGACTAATTTTGCAAAGCACAGGTAAAAGTTAGATTACTATTATCAGAAAACCTGGTAGCTTTGGGCAGTGTGCTGCGTTAGCCCAGGCAAGCAGGGATGGAACCGGGCGCCAGGGCTGTCCTGTGCCACAGGGACCCGGGGTTGGCACTGCCATTTGCCGTGGGGTCAGAGAGCCCATGTTACTCCTTGGGCACTTGCTGCCAATGACCACCAAACAAATTCTTGGAGGTTTTACAGTTTTCTCAGCTTTGTAATTCCACTCTTGTATGACATGAATGAGCCACTAAGGAAACCTCCTGCACTGTCCACTTGTGTTTCATGTAGAGGGTGGAGAGCAAGAATTGATCACATATTCAAATCGCCTCTGTACGTGCTTTTGATCTGAGGCCTTAAGCGGTTGCACAAGAGCGTGGAGCTGGCACCCCACTGACTCCATTTAATGCAACAGTTGCTGTGTGTCCTGCTGGCATTCTGGAAAGGAGCGGGGGGGCCAGATTCACAGCCGCCAGCCTGCACAGGCCCAGCTCCTCTGATGTCATTCAAGTCAGTTGTAAAACCTATTGTGTGTGAGAAGTCCTTTGTAAAACCTTCATGATGAGGTGCCTCCCCTCCCATGTTCCCCATCTGTCCCTGCCTGTCCATGGACAACCCGTCAGAGATGGCACTGAGGAAAGCATTTAGCCTCTCATATTCTTTACCTCTCCCCAGCTGCCAGGTCTTTTGCTGGCCATTGCACAGCGGAGAGCTTCACCCAGCTGGCCCAAGCTGTTTCATGGCTGTTACTCACTTGTGATACACAAAACCCCACTGACACTCCTCTGCACCCCAGTCTGATCTCCCCTGATAAACCAGGCTGCACTTCAGAGATCAGAGCCAGGCTTTCATCCTCTCGGTTCAGTTTTCCAAATACAAATAAGATAAGAGCTGCACAGTATGATTTGGAGAAGGGTGGTGCCAACAAAATATTTTGGGTAATGATTAACTCCATGTGCACATATGTATACGTATGATACAAAGCACAACCGTGTGTACATTGTCTCAGATACTTGTAATTATTAGTGGTAAGGTTACTTTTTAAACTAAAGAAATTTTGATTTAAGACTGGTTTCTTTTGCTTACCTTGCAGTGGCATTCTCCATTGGTCTTATTGCAATCAGAATCAAACCCTTTACTAGTCTCACAATTACATGGGCCACAGATGGGATTTCCCCACCAACCTCTGGGACAAGGCAAGTCAATCCTATGAAAGAAAATCAAATTGAAAGAAAGTTATTTTAAGTTTCCTCTTAAAAAGTGTGAAAAAAAGAGCTTTGGGCCAAATCCACACTCAGCTCTATCAGACTATAGAGAGTAATATATCTCAGCCACAATCAATACATATATAAATATATATATATATATATATATACACACACACTGTAATACAGGAAAATTTAGAATATCAGTGCTATGAAACCCTAGAGGGAAAGCTTCTGTAAATATTTTCAAGTGCAGGTGGCACTGAGCCTGTGACGTGGTTTACATGCCGTCACAAACTGCCTTGGGGTGCAGCTCCTCAAGACTTTGTATCCCACTCCTCATCCCCACGAATTCCTGTCCCAGCCTGGCTGTGGGTGGCAGGGCTTCTTGTCCAGCCTGCAGGGACCCCAGCTCAGGTGCAAAGCTGGCTGCAAGCTCACCCTACTAAGAACAGCCGACCTGGCATTCTCAGACAGTTCACTACAGGGTCTGAAAACCCCTGGTCTGCCAGAGGGAAAGCAGAGGACACATAGTTGGGGACATGGAAGAGGAAAGGGTGGCAGCTTTGATCTGGACTGTGAATAAAAGACTATGATTCAGAGTATGAGACTGAGTGCAGATGCACAGCTCATTGAAAGCTGTATAGCAAGCCAAAGGCCACCTCTGCTGAAGCACAACCCTCATTCTCACTGATGTTATTTCTTCTGGGTGAGCTTCTGAGCTGGTTACCCCACAGATGTTCCACCACTAGTTCTGGCAAAGGCACTTCTGGGAAGGCAACTTGGTTCTCTGACAGCTGGGAGTCTGTCAAGCAATAGCCTGAAGTGCAACGCTGCTGAGACTGGGATAAGCATAATGCACAAGGAATCCCCTCCCTGCTGCTCATTCTAGGAAAGAAAACTAGTTGCATCTGTTTCTTCGAAGATCACTACCAATTTTGTTTACAGTAATTGCCAGGTTTGTACTTCTATGCTTTAGAATATGAAAACCACAATTGCACTTGACACAACGTCAAGAGATAATGACAAGGGACAATGTCTCTGTGTCGCTAATCCAGAGGAATGAAAGACAAATCTGGCAACCGCACGGCCAACATTTGCAAGCCCACACAACAAAAGGCAGAGGAAGAAGCTTGCAGTTTTCAAAGGGAAGGAAACATCACATGAGCTATTCCTAAATGGCAGACAAATGCACTTCATTTGCACATCATGAATGGCCCATATTACAGTAAATCAAAGTGCCGCCTCTGGGATAACTCCAGTTGCTGAATGCCTATCTGAGACAAGGAAGCTGCTGATGAGGGAGAAATCAGCACGTTTCTCCCACAAAGCAACAGACATAGGCTTCCCAGACTGTCCAGAAGAGATGTTTTTTTGCCAGCCCAGGGACTGGACCCAAACTGCAAAGCAATTTTATCTGGCTACAGGCCACCAAACTGGGTGCATCGCTCTGTGTGCTGGTGGGACTGGAGGAGAGATGCAGAGCAAACCCAGACCAAGCCCACCACAACGTACAGGTGAGATGCAGTGCTGTGCAACACAGCACAACCAGTTGAGCCCCTGAGCTGCTGATGAAGAAAACCAGCTCCTGAATAATACAGAAGTTTGTCTAGTTTCTGGGAAGAGCTCAGGAACGCCAGAAGGCAAGGAGCCTAAAATATCACTCAAATTGTAACAGGAAAGTTAGCTGAAGCAGAACTGGAAGTGGGAGGACTGCTGCATTAGAAGAGGAGCTACCTGGAAGGATCAAGAAACCAAGAACAAAATAATTCTCTTACTTGCTTTCGCAGTACTGTCCATAGTAGCTTTGTCCACATTCACAGGTATAGCCATGAGATGAGCTAGGTTTGTGCACACATGTGGAGACATGCTCACATGGATTCAAGTTACAGACGTCAACACAGTCTCTCCCAAAGTACCCTGGGGAGACAAGGTCAGAAAATTGCAGTGACCATTGTAATTTATGATTTGCATGTCTCCAAAAGACTGTCTTTCTTAAGCTTATACAGTAACAACACATATTCAGTAATCAGTAGATTCCCTCTGAGATACTGTCAGAAATAAAGTACTCTTTTCTCTCTCAGCCAAAATGATAGTAAGCCATTCTTTTTGATAGTCTGTTACCATGCTTGAGGCAACCTTGTGCCTTTGGTTCCCAGTTTTATATTCAGGGCATGTGCTACAAATAGTTTTGTATTCTCTCACTGCATGTCTAGGAGGTGACTGTGCTGGGTGCTGACAGCATGTGCTGGCTACATGCTCCAAAACAGAGAAAACATTCAAAGTATCTTGATTAGAATGCAGAGTGAGACACTGAAATTCAACAGCAGAAAAGGCAGAGAAAGAAAAAGAAAGAAAAAACAGGAAAAGAAAAGGGGAGATGTACAGAAGGAGTCCTTTGGACCAGAGAGACTGTCTTTCTGTTTAGTGGATATGTTGCCTAGATCCTTAGCCCATGACTGCAGCTTCCAGGGTGCTACAGTAAGAGTGAGAAGAATAATAGTGATTGAAAGGGGAAGAATCAGAAGATAAGCACTTTGCCAGCATGCTGCTGCTGCTGCGCTGTGCTGCTTCTGATGAGTGCACGAAGGTGTGATCCAGCTCCTGGATGAGTGTGGGGAGTGGTCAGCAGGTTACCTGGATCACAGACACAGGAGTAGCTGTCCCAGTCATCACTGCAATAGCTGTGCTGGGGACACGGGTTGGAGTCACAAGGGTTATCCACTTCGCAGCCCTCCCTCACGTTAATCTTGATAGCCTGTTTCATGTTGAGTGTCGCTATATTTGTAGATGTCTCTCCCATTCTTACTCCCTGGTGACAAAAGACAAATATTTTTGAATTAGAGTCTTCATTCAGGGTACAGCATTACGTGTTTCACTATTTTCATCAATTGATAAGGCTACACTTTAAAGAAATCATCTGATGAGCCAAATCCAGACTGTTTTTTCAAATGTTGTTGCCCTGTGCAATCAGATTTGCACCTGAAAAAGTGGGTAGACTTTAATATTTTGATTCTTATATATTTTTTATAGAGGAAACAGAAATGTTTGGGGATGGATGAAAAACAAACATGCACATTTTCACCTGGGTGTTTTGTCATTAGTTCAAAATTTATTGCTACACTTTTCATTTCATACCTGCATACATCCATAAAATCCCTGCTGAACAGAGACTTGGTCTCCAGAGACACCTCCCACAATGATGCTTTTCATTTTCAGTCCAGGTAGTTGATTTCCAATCTGCACAGTGCTCTGTGAGGAAAAAGACAGCTGATAAGAAGCACTATCATCCTCCATGACACAGACAGCCTGCTTTCTGTAGTGATGGAGTCAAGCAGTAACTGACAGTAGATTAGAGAAAAAATACCAAAGCAGTGAGGAGCCAGACATCGGAACGAGTATTTTTACAGACTTCTTTAAGATACCTTATCATTAGGCTTAAAAAATTAATATCATTGATTAGGCACAAATCACTGCAGAGCATGTCTCACAGCACAAGTATTTGTCCACAGTCCTTCATCCTACTTTCTCCTAAAAGCATTTCTGCAGCGCTTAGTGGTCAAGTTATGACCCTGCCTTACCTGGTACATGCCGTAGTCCAAGGACATGACAGCGAGGTACTTGAGATCTTTACCATCTTTTGCACTCTTCAGCTCTATTAATAAATGATGCCATTCCCCATCACTGACTCGCGACTGGCTCATCTTCAAACTAGCAACCTGGCTCAGGCCACTGTACACTTCAAACTGCACGTAGTTGTTCAGTATCTGTCGAAAAAAAAGCCACATCTTTTTTTGCTACATATTTGTATTTGATACAGAAGGAGGCGGAAGGCAAAATGATAACATTTCTTAAGACAACCCAAAAGGGAAAAAAGCCCAAAGAGTAAAGACAGGAATGCTTGCAAGAACTTCTCGTATAACTTTGGACCTTCAGGCATGGACAAAACTCACCCAAAACAACAGACATATTTTTTGCACCTATATGAATTCACACTACTACCTCTAATTAAAAAAATAAAATTAATATGATTTTTATATATTTTGGTCATTCATCTTTTGATCTTTGTAAAAGGCTAAAGTAATGATATACTTTTATTGAAGTGCATTTAGTTGGGTGGATGAAGCTATGTAGTTCATCTGGCCATATCCACTGATGAAGGAGAATTAATTCTTTTCTAACCAAAGGCAGCCACGCTTTTACCTGAATGTTGATCTTGGATGCAGCCCCAGCATTGGCTTGCATTAGCATGCCATTGACTTTCCGGGTTCTGAACATCAGCCCGATGTACCACGGCACCGAGATGGTAATGTCAAGGTCACTCCAAATGATAATGCTTTCACCACTGAAACGCTGAGGAGAAGGCATTGCTGTAAACCAAAATACAGAAGAGAAACAGTTGATAACTTTCAGGACCAAGGTTAAGAGGAAAAATGATGCTATGTCACAGTCATGACACAAGGGATCTAGTCCCTCTTCCACTGAGCTACATTCAATCTACTATGGATCAAGAGTCAGTCTAGGGGAGTTACTGTGAGGCAGGTGATAATACTGTAAATTCCCCACCGACACTGCTTGTGGGGTAGGCACCTTGTCTTGATGCCTGTACTCAAAAGCATCACCACCACACTGCTGCGGCATTACCCACCTGAGAGCTGTTCCTAGGAAGGTAAGCTCAGGATCTCTGCTGATACAGTTCTGCTGATGAGTGGGTGGACAGAGCGGGAAGTATGAGGGCAACAGTTGCTGCAAATTTTTCAACATAACCTTGATTACCTGCTTCTAATTAACAGATTAAACACAGGAAAAGGCTGGGAGGTAACAGGAAATATGGATTAATTATGAATACTCCAGGGCCAGATTATTCAGATGGCCCAGCTACACAGCCTTTTCACAGGAAGAAAGTTTTTGTGGAATTGCCTAAATCAATTGCCCAAATATCTTGAGGTAACAGCTGAAGAGCTGCCCTCCTCTCTAACCTAGCACGAGCACAGCTCCTACAGGGAGACACCGATGATGGCCTTCAATGGAAAGCACTTTGCTGATGGAAAATAGGGGAGGACCCACCCTTTGGACTTTTAAAGTTGTTACCTTGGGTAACAGGAGCTACAGTACCATGGATTAGTTGATTCCATTGATCACAAGCACAAATTAAGCCATGGGAGCTGTGTGGTATTTGCAGCACCTCATATGACACCTCCACCATGCATGGCACCTGGTAGTGGGATCTGCAGTCGTCCCTTGCCTGACATCCTTACTTGTGAGCATGCTGCTGAAGTTCATGGCAGCTTTTTGCCAGTGGAAGCAGGCCTTGGAACCTGGATACAACCACCACAGAGTAGCAACCAGCCTTTTATTTCATCATGTGCTGAGTCCACGTAGTTGGTCAGTGAGATGACAGGGCTCAACCATTTTTCCCCTTCTGCTCCACATTATATATCTGCTAACACTTTCTGGATTTTTTTGTAGTAGAGTAGATCATGACTTGCCCTTCCTTAAGATGTGGCTACCCAACCACCTCACACCAGGCTAAGTGCAGGCAGGCCCAAGGGGCATCCCTTCTACTTTTGCTCCAGCCTGTGATCTCCCCTTTGCAGTCATGCTCACCACAAAGGCCAGCGAGGGCATATGGTGGAACAACTGCAGCACAGCCTGCTCTTGACAATCAGACAACAACTTTAAAAAAGTTTGTCACCAGATACAGATGTCCTCAGCTTGCTTAAAACTTGAATGCANGTGATCTCCCCTTTGCAGTCATGCTCACCACAAAGGCCAGCGAGGGCATATGGTGGAACAACTGCAGCACAGCCTGCTCTTGACAATCAGACAACAACTTTAAAAAAGTTTGTCACCAGATACAGATGTCCTCAGCTTGCTTAAAACTTGAATGCAGTGCTTGATTTCTGGCTGTCTGGGCCAGGCCACAATTCATCAGCCCACACTGCACCACATCAAGGCAAAACTAACCAGGACATCAGTGTTGAGCAGGATATTATTCCTTCCTGCTTCACCTGTGCAAAAGTCAGCCTTCTCCTTCCTCCTCTACCCTGCTGACCTCAACTTCCAACTTTGCTGCTGGTTTTCTAGACCTTTGCTGAGATTTTTAAGTCCATCTGTCTCTGGAGAGCAGAGCCAGGACGCAAATCTTGCAGGCTCCTCACCTGCTGGAGGCTGGGAATGCTGTTTGCAAGCATTTCGGCTTCACTCCTGGGAGAACTGGACTGGCATGGCAATTAGCCACCTCTCTCTTTTCTCACCGGTGGTGACTTTCTGTACTTGCAAATACCATTCCCTTCCCACACCTTCTCCCAACTTCCCTCCCTTCCCTGGGGCCAGGGTGCACCTCCCCCTGCTAGGTAAATAAAAATCCCCATTTGTCAGCCCCCTCTGACCTCCCTCTTTCCCCCAGCCCTTCCTCAAGCCTGGGACCAGGAGTCTCCGTGCAGGGGATGGTGGCCACATGCCATGTCCGCAGATGGGAGCCGGCCACCGCTGTGACCACGGAGCGAGTCCACGTGCTTCCCAGCACAGCACCTCCCTACCATCGCTGCTGCAGTGATGCAAACGGATTGTGTGCTCAGGGTTTGTCGCTTTGAAGCACTGCCTGTGCATCTACATACATTTTAAAGAGACTCCTACATTTAACAGGCCATTAGAAAGACGTGAGGGCTATTCCCTGTGGAGACAGAGGGCCTGGGGAAGCACACTGCCAACATCCCACTGGATGCCACCTGCAGTTTGGGTGCTGAACATGTGAAAGCTGATGTTTAGGTGCAGACCTGTGGTGTTCAAGGCTCAAGGCCAGTGCAATGACATTGGCCATCCAAGAGTGAGTCAGACACAGCTGCTACATCTTCTTCACAGAACTGAAATATCTAATATTTTTAAAGAATTAAATTACAGTACAGGTGAAACTAATTTTTCCTTGATTTTATCTCCCTTGTATATGTCAGCAGAGGGTGATGGGAGCTGCCAGAAGGTGAGTTAGCAGGTCCTTGGAGAGTGGTGAAGGTAAAACACCCCATCCTCACTAGTGCAGACCAGATCCCAGTGTTTCTGAAGAGCAGGAAACCAAAAAAGGTGGATTAGTAACCTGCCAAAGTCTTTGTTCTCTTTCAGCCTGGAGCAGATCCAGCACTGTCAAAGGGATTGAAGAAATGCAGCAGTCAATCACTCCTACTCAAAAATGCAAATATTCTGTCTAAGACTTTTTTAAAAATAGCTGCCTAATAATAGCTAATGCTGTTAGGATCATAGCTGAGCATTCAAATGAGCAACCCGAAGGACAGGAGTATAGCACATCTGTGATTCCTCCTGACTTTAACTTCAGGCTCCTGGAATCTTTGGTCACATTCCAGAAAAATCCATTTTTTTCTTGGCTTGCAATTTTTCCATAGGAACACTCTGGCCTACAAATATCATTGAAGAAGCAAGTAGCCTGCTGCCCTCAAACAATCAGAAAAACCCCACAAATTGAGACATCAGCAAGAACATGGGATTATAAGGTGACAAAGGGAACATGCAGGAATGCACAGTGCTGGAGGCAGAGGTGACAGCTGGGGCAGAGGGAGGCAGTGCTGCTGTGACTGCCATCATCTTTATTACCTGAACGTACAATGACTTTCCAATGATGGCTACAGGGTAGTTCTGAGATGATTTGCTCATTCCCAAACTTTATGGTTTGGTATTGAGTTCGGAATAAGAAAATGATAAATAAAACCAACATTTGATCAAATTCTGAATTTCCATTTGAAAACTAAGACAAAGACAGAGGGAAGGATGGTCTTTGCATGTGATAGCAATACTGCCCATGTACACCAGTACAGGTCACACCAGAGCTGGGCCCTGGCACTCCCTCAGGTTACGTCAGCATGGGTTTGTACCACAGAGACCTGCCAATCATGAAAAAAACACCAGAACTTCACTAACAAAGATACTTGACATGAAACACATGGAAAAATCAGATCTTCATACAAACTTGGGATGCTCAAAATATTTGAGGAGCTGCTACAGAAAGCAGGTACCAGGCTAGGGGCAATAATAACAGCTCTGGGCTCTGTGTGAGGTGGAGCATAGGAAGAGGTCTCCATCATTGTCCCTGTTCTTCACTCTGCAAAGCTTTACTTCCAAGATAGAAACTAAACCATGTGTCCTCTCCTCTTGAGCTAATACTGCTGCTTCTCAAGTAAGGGGAGAGCAGTTGCCACCACCTAGATCTGGCCCAGGCTGAGGGATACTGTGCTAAAGGGGTTTGCAAATCCCTGTGGTGTGTTCACCTCAGCTTGGAGAACTGCTATTCTGGGTTCACACCCTGCTGAGAGCAATTAAGAATATCTGGTTTAGGGTAGTTATATCAAAAGCACAAAATCCTTGATCACACTGCAAACTATTCTGGGCTAAGTATCACAGCGGATCATGAAAACAAACACCTACCACATTTGCATCAGGGGCCAGAATTTGGCCTTCTGTTTCTAGGAATGCCATGCCTAATAGAAGCAGGTTTTCTTTCTTGGAAGCCTCCAGGAAGACTCCAAAGGAGCAGCCACCTTACAGCACTGGGACTCCTTGTAGAGGTGACTCCTCACTTCCAGGGAAGAAACTGACTGCAAGTTCTTCACACTCTATAAAACTCACCTGCTGCTCCTTCCTTATCCTTTAGTAATGAGGTTTTACACATATATGCACATTGTGGTCAATCAAAGAGAAATCCAGGAAAACTGAAAGTGCTCATGCTTAGTAGAGAATGCCTTCTTGCCAAGAAAGTGGTGATTAAAACTGCACATTCATCCCTGGTTTGAGTCAAAGCCCAGTAAAGTCAGCGGGACTCTTTCCACTGATTTAAAGGGGCTTAGGATCAGGCATTTTTACTATAAACAAATTACTAAATACTGCCAAATTCTTTGGAATTACTTTGCTTATGTAAGTAAATCAATGAAAGCTGCTGCTATTCATGACAACATGTCATTTACTATTTAGGTGATCTCTAAAACTATTTCAAATAGATAATGGGTGACTTTTCATCTCAATTGCAATCTTCTGTTATCCTTAAGCATCACAATTGGACATATGTGCTGTGAGATGTTAGTGACAGGCAGTGAAACATGCACACATGACAACACAGGAAGAGGTCTTTGCACCCTACCTTGTTCACAGTTCTTCCCCCCGTAGCGTACGGGGCACTCACAGATGTAGGTGTTCCACTTGTTGATGCACGTGCCTCCATTCTGGCACCAGTTGGTTTCACAATAGTTCCTCTGCGCCGCACAGCCTGAAATTCAGGAAAACCATTGCTTTGCATGGTTTTAACAAGAAAAAGGCTCTGAACGTATTTGAGTTTTTATGTAAAAAGAAGACATGACCATTATAGATTATAAATGTGGGGTTTTTGCTTTTTTTTAAAATATTTTTGAAGTCAGTGAAGTAAAATATGGATGGCAAAAGTTTATGTGAGCTGATCATGTGTCAGATTCATGAAGACAAATGTATCTATCGAAGGCATTTGCTATGACTCCCTTCTTAATCCACAATCAATGCAACATACTTAATTGCAATTTAGCTCTTACACAGGCCTTCAGAAGCATGGACAGAAGGGACTCACCATTTTTGTGTGTAAGAGCCAGTTTTAGAATGATGAGAACATTCTGTACACCCAATCATCAGAACTAATCCTGATCAGGGATCCAAGGACTGGAAGTCAAATCAGAACCTCCAACAGGCTGCTACATGAAACAGGTTTCAGATTTGGGAGATTGCAGAATTTTATTTACAGAACAAATACAATTTATTTAAAAGTCATTAAAAGTATTGTATTTTTCATGAACTAATTCCACTGGCTTTCAGAGCAAAATGACATTTAAAAGGTAGTTAAAAAATAGATGAAAAGAAGTTCATTTAGGAGTAAATTCCTGGGTGAAACTCCTAGCAATGCAGGAAGTCTAAACAAGCCCAGTCCTTTCCTGCATGCTGCTGAATCCCGGAAGTGGGCCCTGTTCCCTGGGCTATTGTGTGCCTCCCTGGCACAGGTATGGACTGCACCTTGCTCAAACAAATGAGATCTGGATGCAGCCGGGCCAGAGACATAGTGGCAGCACAACGTCCAGCAGCACCTTAAGTCCACGCCACATGGCTGCTTTGCCCTCAGTGGTGCTAACAGGGGGACAGCGGTCATTTCAGAACCCTCTGTCCCCTGCCCCTTCCTTGGGTTCCTCTCAGTGCCAGCCCCCTTGGCATCTTAAGCCCTGCTACACACACAGCTGTGGCAGAGACCTTTCTCATGTCCACTTTTGGGGCAGCAGTCGCTCCTACCTGGCAGAGTGCCATTATTGGCAATGAAACTGGCCATGTCGATGGGCTTGCTGTCGATGGAGAGGTTCCTCATGCAGCCGATGAACTGCCTGTTGTGCACCGGGAAATCTTCAGGCAAGTTTGGGACACCGCCAAGGAGGAGAGGGCCAGTTAGGTCCAAAGATCTGAAGAAACAAAGAAATGCTCATAATTTCTTGCAAATAGTTTGTCTTGTTTTGTTCTTTATCTTACTGCTTCCATAAGCACATTTGAGCTGCTGCCATGCACTTCCCTCTGCTACACAAGTGCTTCCAGAGCTTGTAACCAAAGGACCTTCCAGGAACACTAACTTTTAACTTTGGAGCTGTCATATACATATAGAATCCAGTGACCTGTCCTTAACAGTAGCCAGTATGAAGAAGAAAATGAAAATTTTAGAATAATGTGCACCCACAGGATACATTATTTCTGACCCCTTCTCATGCAGGGACCAGCTGATGCTGCTCAGAGCAAAGGTTGAGGCGCTATACATTTTTATACAATGACTTAATTACTATATAGTACCAACCCTTTTAAAATCCTCTGAAGGTCTTAGTCTTAATGACATTTAGTGGATGCAGGTTCTAAATTACTCCACACTGTGTGAGAAGTGTTATCATCTGGTCATTTGAATTAGCCCCAATTTTTATGGTGTGCTCTTCTCTTAGGATATTAGAGTACCATGTGTATCTCAATGGTCTTTCTGCCATCATGTATTACTTTATATCCCCTTTATGTTGTTTGCTATTCATCTCATCTTTAAACTTAAAAATACTAATTATTTTTGTCTGTCCTCACAGGAAACCTTTTTTCACACCTAATGATTTTCAATGGTCTTTTGTGTATATCCTTTATTTCTACCTCCTTTTAAGATAGGACTCTTAACCTAAATGATGAAGGTGTGTTTCATCTCCCAGACTAAACCTTGTTACTTTTTCTTGTTACATCATATCCATTTTTCTAAGGTACTGTTAATCACTTAGTGCTTAGTGCTTAATTGCATGCTGTTGACTCTCCACTGGAAGAAGAGAAGGAACGGAAAACACAAGTGTAGAAAATCCTTACTTTTTTGAGCCGGTCTGAGTGCCCTGGGCAGCACAGGTGTAGTTTCCAATGAGGCTCCCGAAGCGCACAGCCACTGCTGTGTCACAGTCATCCACAGTCACCACAGCCACCTTCTCTCCAGAAGGCCCATGGGGAATTCCTAATCGGCCAATGTTAGGCTTCAAAAAATAAATGGCACATGTCATACAGTGCTACATACACATGAGATTTAAGTACTCAGTCAGCTCAACAAACTACCTCTTACTACCCCCCAGCCTGTTTCCATGTTTAGTGTTCATATGGACCTAGAGAGCCTTCATGTACCACTGGTGCAGGATCTCTGAGGACATTACGGGTACAAGAGAAGCACCCAGCTGAACTCCCCTGGCTTTGCTCCTATTCCTCTGCAGGCAAAGAGATACCTCACAGGAGTGAAGTCAGCAGGATCTGACCAGACACACAGCACAACTGAAAGTCAAAATACATTTTTACGATATGTTAATTGAAAATACTTGTAACCATATGAAAATGAAGACGGCTAGGCATCTGTAGCTTGCTGTACACTCACTTTAAAACATGTACTGCTTGACTGCCTCCTGAAATTCCTTATTGGTACAGCAAACAAGGAAGCAATAACGGGATAAATGACTTCTTTCTGTTTTGCTTATACACACATAAATTTGTTAAAATACTTACAACCACTTTCATCATCTGTAGAGAGACACAGATTTATTTTTAAAGGTAATTATCCCAATGTATAAAAAACATTTTTAAAACATGTTTCCTCATGTCAATGCCAGTTGAAAAGTATTTTCCATTTCCTCTCCCAAGAACTAATGTGATCACATAGTTTGGCAGTTATTCAGTATAAGGTTCTGACCTCTCTTGAGTGATATTGAGGCAGATTTTATTTTTTCCGATACTGCCTGGACTTTGCCACTGCCTAGCTTGGAAAGACAGGAAGCATACGTATTTGCAGCACTGAAAATGTTATTGTGTGCAATGATGGCAATGCTAGTGAGCAGCTTTTCGAAGTAAATGAAAAAATGCATAGAAAATTAACCGACAGATAAACCTTCCCTTCCAAAATTAAAATGTTTACATTCTGGGTGCTACTTCTATTCATTCGGAGGAATGATTCGATTAACATTTATGTTCTTGTGCTTCACTGAAATAACCTATTGTTTCTTACATGGGAGCCTTGACAAAGGCAGGGTATTTATTCTCGCAGCAGGGGGGATCTGCCCAGTGTTAATCACGATTGCAACCTGATGAGACTCAGCAGTTTGCAGCTGCTCCTTCACAGTCACTAGCTGCAGTGGCAAATTGATTTTTTTCCCTACTTTTATTTAACATAGAAACTGAAAAGTGTTTCTCTAGATGTTGACTGTTCACTGCAGTACAGATCTCTGGCATCTCTTCAGCTCTGATGACCACAAAGAGCCATATAGAAGAATGGGAATATTCCAGTGAATGAAAAGAAATCTATTGACAGTTCAAACCATACTTAGTTCAAACACAAGATGATTTTCTGACCATGTTAAAAGGTTCATTTGACAGAACAGGCTTTTCCCAAAATGGAAGAACATGTTGCTGGGAAAGGAAAGAGATTTTCTGAGTGATTTAATGGGGCAAGGACTCCATATATGTGGCAAATACTACACTACTCATCTTCTCAACAGCTAACATAGGGAATACTCTATAACTAAAATAATGTGAAATAAATAAAAGACTTTATCAGGGAAAGCCTAAGTTAGGAGCTCCTTCAGCATGGAATCATGAAACAGAATTTATTCATTAATATTTTGATTAATGTTAAATATAGGTGACAGGTGATGCAAAGGAGCATCATGCATTAAAAAAAGAATCACTTTGAAAAGTTGCATGCAAGAAAGAGAATTAATCCCACAACAGGAAACTTGGGATCTAGTGACAAGAATTCCTACTGTAGACTCTGAGACCATCAGCACTAAAAGATGAAAAAATCGTAAAAACCCCCTACTAATTAACTATTAGGAACCAGGGTGAGATGAAAAGGCTAAAAAGGCAATACATCACTGGGCTGTTACACAGGGGCATATGAGCAAAGTTTCATGACACTGAACAGGACAGAATGTTTGAGCAGTTTTGTTTTCATTTATTAAAAATACCTTCCAATTACAGCAGGTGCACAGAATGGCAGCCAGGGCAATGCCAAGCTTACCATATCAAACAGGTAAAATGGACTTGGCATGTTCAGCCTAGCAAAGTAAAAGCTGGGGAAGGGTGTTGGAAATAAGATGCTATCACTGCAATGGACACGGAACAAGAATAAAGGGGTATAAGATGCCCACGAGTAATGTAGTCTGGAAATCACCAGGTGATGCTCAGCCATAGGAGGGGTCAACTTCAGGAAAGTAGCAGGGATGAAAATTATAAAAAAGAACTTAATTTGTTTATGATTTTAGAAGCTGATGTTAGCAGGGGACTGGCCTATGTTTGAAAGAAAATAAGTAACAGTAAGTAGTACTTGGAAAATGCACCACAAAGTGAATCACCAACATTAAATGACAGCACACACATTTACATTTCAGGCATGATCTTTGCCTTGATGAAATCCTACTGGAGCAAGACTGATCCCTAACAGTAGGAACAGCTAACACTAACCAGCATTAATTCAAACTATTATTTTCTGGAAATATGTTCAAGGAGTTAAAAGCCAGACTTTCATCTGGGTACTTAGCAGTCCTTTCTGCCTGTCAGACCCATCTCCTGAAACACATGCTACCCGAAAGGCAAGTTTCATTAGCTGTGCCAATTCTGCACTCATGAGTAAATGTGAAATGTGGTGTACAGGAATTTACCAGCATGACCCCCATTAATGGTAATGCAAGTCATGTAACTGAGTTCCTGCTCATGGAGCTGAAAATTTACCTTTTGCTGCCTAACCCTAAAGGCTGCCTTTTCAGTTAGTGCTTCTCCAGAAAGAAGTTGAGATTCAAATTTCAAAGACCACATGCTGTAAAACTGAGTAGCAAGAAGAGGTACCAAACAGTGCCAGAGAGTGAACTTGGTCTCCCTTAAACAAACTATGAAAGAAGTGGATTATTCCTGGACTCAAATGAAAAGGAAGAAAAAGCAGCCTGAGTGTTGAAGTTTTATCACCATCACATAGTGATTCCTCAAACATTCTGTGCACACCATAATGAAATTCATTTTGTTTGTTATACTGACTCTTAGGTTTTCTTGTTATAATCACATACAGAGTCACTTGGAGAAGAGAAAGAAGCAGCCCTGTCTCAAGACCCATGTGATAGCAGAAGTCCTTTACCTTTTTTTTTTAATCTGTAAAGCAAGACAAACTATATTTATGTTCCTCAAAAGACAGCAATTAGTACCTAAAATTGTAAACAAGTTAATGAAACTTAACTTTGCCTCACTGAGCTTTCACGAAGAACATTAATGGTTCTGATCTATGAGTGACAATCTCCAATCTCATGTCTAACCCATGACATTCACTCTTGCTCAGAGAGAGTCACAGGCAAAATGTGACTACAGGAATGGCAGCCTCCCTGGATGTCTTTTGAAAATTGCAGCTTCCTTTCTGACCATAGCAGAAATAACAGTAAGACTCATCTACTGTCTTAAGCAGTGACCTGGAGGAGTGCCCTTCTCAAGCTGCAAACGGGTATGGAACTCCCTTTGGCCACCAGTAGTGACTTCGCAGGTAGCAGTGAGAGAACACCACTGGAGGTATTTTATTAGTGATGCCAAATCTCATTTTCGTGAAACCCAAGTACAGAGCAATGTTTGGACTTCTCCCCACAAATTCAACAGCAAGAAAGACATGTTGATTCTCCCAGGTGCATGAAAAACTCTGAGAAGCATAATCTGTGAACTTGTGTTTTATAAATGGAGACCAGATAGAGGAGAGAAGGTCATCAAAACACATCTGTTTATAGTTTGCAAATCTACTGCATAAATTCACTCTCATTCTACTTAAAACATCAGACATGGATATTCTCATGTATCTCAGTTTCATTTGGACTCTCTATTACGTTAAAGTAAATATTTAAACTGTGAGAGCCCACACAGTTACTTATTAAAGACAGAGATGATGTAACGATGCACAGTGAATGGAAAAGACATATAGATTAAGAGACAATGGAAGCCCTTGTCTTAAACACTTAACTGTTGTATTTTTACATGATATGTCCTACTGTTTCCAAAAGTCAGGATGCAAAATTGTTTGAGAGGTTTAAGTAAATAGTCCAATCTTTGGTAGACTTATTTTAAATTAAACCAAACTAGATACTGCATGTATATGTAATAGTAATACTGCAAAGTTCAAATGTTTGTTTAGTCAATCAGCAGCAGCAGTGACACTCAGATTCCTGGATCTCATCCTTTTATTAGTTAATCTGCAAGATAATAGTCTTTTTTCCAGAGGTCTCACAAACATTTAGTTCACCAGAAAACTTTTTTCCAACTTCCATTCTCGGATAGAAAACTGCCACTTGACTTTTCTCACAGAGGGCAAGAGGGAGACAGGTTTTGGTCAGTCATCAGAGAGCATTCCAGCATAACGGATACTCCTTGAGCTCAGACTGAAAGCTGTGCTCTCCAGCCCAAACGTCCTTGGCCAGGAGGCCTTCCACCTGCTTTAGCCACCCCACTGAGTCTTTTGAAGGAGCTGAGGAGACGATTCAGCAGCAGACTGTAAGTATGGCCAAGACTTGGAGAAGGCAATCTGGGAACGCTTTGCAGATGAGACACAACCTACCTCGTTGCACCTGGCATGACAAGGAGACCTGGTTTTTTGGGGGTCAGATAGAACACTGTATATTGTAAATTCTGCATTTGCTCAGTTCACTGTATACATTAAAAATCTATCTATTTCAGAAAGCTGGTCTTTTAGCAAAATGCTTTGCATGGCATAGCTTAATATGCAGAGCTTGGCTTGTTTGTCTTTTTAGTAAGTGCAAATGTGTAAGAAGAAAAGCCATCCTGAAGTCATTGCCAGCCTTTCAATGATTCCAAGAGTTTGCTTACCAGACAGTAAGTTACCCTTCTGTTTTTGTTAATCAGTAGCTAATGATTTATTGGCTGTTTAAAGTGGTTAAAGGTTAAAAAGAATCTGTTTCCTAGGGGGTTTTTTTACTATCCAAAAAGCTCTCCTCTGCATTGTTAATGTGCTGGTTCAGACGCCCCCGCCCCCAAGAGTGCTGGGTGGAAAATGCCTCATATTCATACCCTTTGGGGCTCCTTGCTTTCTAATGCTTCCAGCTACAGTAATAATGGGAAAAAATGGAGCAACTGGCATCGGGTCCTGCTGGAGGCTGCTGCTGGAGCTCCGGCCGCCGCCGGGGTCCCCCCTGCCCGGATCCCTGGCGCTCATTAGGCCGCCCGCCAGCCGCCCCGGCTGCTTCGTTAACCCGCCGGCCTCTGCTCCGCGCTCTGATGTGGGGAAGGGAGGAACTCCTGCGATTCCCAGGCGATGCTGTGCTGCTTCAGTGGTCAAAAAGCTCATTAAGGGCCCACAGCGGCAGAGATCTCCCTGGACAAGCTGCTGAAACCCAGACCCCCGCAAGGAAAATAAATAAATAAACAGGAAAAAATAAACAGGGAAAGCATACCCCTTGCAGTCCCAGGGGAGAGACTCAGAAATGCCACAGAAGCTTAGATTGGACTTGCAGACCACTCTGATCAATCAGGAAACTCCAAATTAGGCCAGATTAGAGAAACCACTAATGTTAATCTTTGTTTTCTAGAGTTTCCCCTTACAGATTTGCAGAGCACCTTAAAAATAGGTGGTGTGAAGAACAGATACTGATTAGTCACTAGGGAAAGACAGGAGAAGTCATTTCACATAACTCCCTTACTCCTTTGATGCATGTATCCCCTTTACTCACCGAACATTTTAATGACATTTCT
This sequence comes from Atrichornis clamosus, assembly GCA_013400975.1. NCBI lineage: Eukaryota > Metazoa > Chordata > Aves > Passeriformes > Menuridae > Atrichornis > Atrichornis clamosus. The sequence goes on along the minus strand of WBMZ01014017.1, from coordinate 48,810 downwards.
TTATACAAATTTGGCTCAAGTCTGTACAGAAACATGAGAGCCTGTGACAGTGAAAAGGAAAACCAAAGAGCTTCCCATCAGTGAGTCAAAAATGCAAATCCTGAAAAGCCACCAAACCAGTTCCCTTTCCTAGAGAAACGCCCTGCAACACCAGTAGTCAGGATCTGGGCTGGCCCACAAAGTCAAGCAAGTTTTACTGGCCTGATTTGTTATCTCCTTTAGGGCTGCATCCAGAGGCTAAACTTTGATATTCAAAGCAGGAGGCTTTCAGTACAGCTATGAGACCTGGCACCAGTAAATGGCACTGCCTGAATTGCTGCTACTCTTTCAGTGCTGGGGCAGAGATGTGGAACAGCCCTCCTGTCACAACACGTGGCAATGGCACTGCAGGGCTGTGAAAAGCCATGGTTACACCGACGTGGCATCCACAGTGTGACCAGTACCTCCACAAATATTATCCAGCTCCTGCAAAGGGTATATTCTTAGTTTTGACTAATTTTGGCAAGGACTGCTGTAGTGCTGATGGGAAGAATGAGTTTTCCCTGTCTGCAAATGGAAATTTTATCCTCAAATGTGTATTCCCAGACAGTTCTCAGCTCTGTGATGCTGAATCAATAACACAACAAGACAGACCTGTTTTGGCTGTCAAGAGACCATGCCCACTCCTCAAGACAACATTCAGTTTTGTGTGCGGGAGACATCACTCACCATGATGCTCTGCTGCTCTGGGTGCCCTTGTCTTCCCTCTCCAGCCCTCTCCTCCCTCTGATCTGTCCCTGTGGCTGATGTGCCTTCTTCCTGACCTCTCCTGCCCTTTGAACCCTTTTTCTGCCTATTTTGCTGCCTTCCTCTCTTTCCATCAACAAGGATGTTCTTCCAGCATCCTTGGAGAACTGGGACAGAAGAACACGTGAAGGATGCTGGAAGAGCACCCTTGTTCTCCTTCACCTGCTATCCTCTCCCAGTTCAGCAAACCCTTCTCCCTTTGTCATTTGTCCCTATCTACCTGCCAAAGTATCACTCACAAATATTTTTGGCTTTATATAAATCTTGTATGTTCTAAAACAGAATTTTGCATCCAGGATGCAAATATTGTTGCTCTCAGAGTCCAAGAAATACCTAGAAATAGCAAAATGTGACACTTATGCATAGCAACTAACTCCTCCCTGGACACATCCCTGGTGACACCTTGCCAAGCAAACTGCCACTTAGTGTGGGTAATGGAGTCACATTTCAGTCTATAAAATTCATGAATCCCACACTCTTCTGTGGGTTCCCCCCTTCCTCCATGGCTGGTTCTCCTGGTACAAACAGACCCCTGCTTGGCCAGGTAATCGCAAAGTGCTGCTTCCTCTCACTACACACAGAGATGCAAAATACCTGAAAAGTTACTGCAAATCAGCAAGCTACTGTAGATTTAGTACATGATTAAATGGAGATAACAGCGCACTTCAAAGAACTCGCGCCAAATTCCTGAGGTGCCATTTCAATGACTCCACTGGCTTTGCGAAAGCCTTGCCAGGCTGGGCTGCACAGCACAACCTTCAAGCACTGTCCTCAGGGTCTTAAGGTGAGCCAAGGGCTATTCAGATTCTGTCAGCTCTCGTGGAGGTCCCTTACATCTCCTTAGCCTTCAGGAGGAACATGGATTTTTGCAGCACAGAGGTGTCAGATAGCTTGAGTGAACCTGAGCACAAAGAGCAGTGCTGGGTGCCACATTTCACAGGGTGACCTGAGAGCCCCACGACAGGAGAAAAAGCTACACAGCTGACACCCAGTTCAGGTGGGCACAGACCTGGACATTAAGGTTAAAAGTTAAGCCCTTTCAAACCTGAGTGGAGTAAGAGGAGCAAGTACTGAGCAGCCTTGCCAAAGATGAGGCTTCCAAAACAGGGACACAGGTTGGTTTTGCCAAGACATGGTCCCTACTGTCACTTGCAGAGTAAAAACCCTGCGGACAGTTTCTGAAAAGTCACTGTTTGTGTTTGCATATTAAATCACCACCCCAACGACCGTGTTTTCAGGCGGTGTTTGCAAACTCTGTGGGAGCAACAGTTCCAAAAGCAGGCGAGAGAGAGAAAGAGCCAGGCACTGGATACGTGCTAGCCTTCTCTTCCCCAGTCGCCTGAGAGATTTCTCAAAGCTGTCACTGAGACCTGAGCTACTCAGTGCTGCGGAGCAGGTCACACTTTACATCTCAATGACCTCCAAATGACTTTCACTGCTTTACACTTTAATTTCCCGAGACACAGATTTAGAGGAGAGTTATTTGTTATTTCGTGTCAAGACAATGGAATGTTGCTCCACAGCCAAATCCTGATTTCCTTTCCCAGATATCAATCACTTCGCACTTACCCTCTACAAGAAAAAAGAAACAAACAAAAAACCAACGAAACCAATTACTACTAATTGAAATCCCCAGGAATAAATATCGGTGGAATTGCAGGGAGGGGCTTTTAAAGTCCAGGCTCACAGGTGCCTGTTTTGCAAGGACAGAGCAGCTGCCCACCCCCCACCCCTTACACCCACTAGCACCTGCAAGGGTTCCACAACCAGCAAGAGCAAGAAAAGTAAATATTAGCCAGGCAGCCCTTCAGTGCTTTTCAGGAGATGTTAGGAATGTAAATGGTTGCCACAGGCCAGACCAAAGTCCCACTGAGGGAGTGGTAGATGCTGTGGAAGAGTTTAAGACTAGGGCAAATGTGCAGCAACACTTCTGTTCTACTGGCTCTAGGCTTCCCACCTGCAATACTGCAGGCTGGAGCTCAAAATGGGTTTTCACAGGATTCTGTCACATTTTTTTGATGGATGGGACTCATGCTCTCATCTAATCTGCTGTTTGCTTTATACAACCACTCACCCAGTGAGTACTGCTCAATAACATGGCTTGCACCCAAGGAAAAATCTTCCTTTAGAAAGCAAAATAAAGACTTGGTTTAAAGATTTCAAGGGACAGCGAGACCATCAGAACTGTGGGCAGATTATCTTGCAGATGATACCTCTTCACTATTAAAGATATTATTTCTAATTGTTATATTCTAATTAGTATATTATTTCTAATCAGAATCTGTCAAGCTTCAGTTTCTATACAGCAAACCTATGGTCTTACCTAGAGTAGGACTTGCATTGATGATCTCCTGGATTTGGGTGGAAGAGGATGAATTTGACCTCAGCAAGGATGTGAGTGTCTGATCATAAGCCAGAAAGCCAGGAAATGACTCATAAACAGAACTATTTTTTCTGAGATTACCTTTTCTCATGGCATTTTAAAAATTGCATTCTGAGCATGTGGGAAATGACATCTTTTGCATTCAGACAAGAAGAACATATTTTATGTGTTTGACTAGAATAACATTTTGAACTTTACATGTATAATGCTGTTATGCATTCAGCAAAGAAAAATCTAATTTCTTTCCTTCCTCTAGCTGCTTGTAATTTTAATTGCTAGGGGTTTTTTAAGTGGCCATGCCCACTGGCACCCAAATACATAGGACAGATAAGTAATACAAATGCATACCTACAAATTCCTCATACCCTCATATTGTACATGTGACTCCAGCACTACCTACCACATTCTTCACCAGAGTACAAGTCTGCTCACCAAAAAGCACAATAATCTGCTGATACAACTTCTGTTCTTGTAAGAAAGTTGTGAAAGAACTATCATAACCTGCTTTTGGCTAACCACCTTGGTAATCCAGTCAAAATTCCTTCACCTCTTGAGTTGAGAAGTAAATTAAACATGCATATTTCTCAGGATGTGGCTTAAAAATTTTGGTTGTGGCTAGAAAAGAAAGTGACTTTTACACTTGAATTGCTTTTCTTTCTTGTAATGCTGAGGAAACCCTGGTAACTTTCTCTGTGAAGAAGAGGCCCCCCACTTACAGCTAAGTCCTCAAAACTAGAGCTTATGAAATGACTGTGGTTATGCTCCCCGTGGTTTTGGTGTCCTGCAAGCTTCCCCGTGCTTAAGCTATGGCAGAACTTTTGATCCCATGAAAATGCCGTAGAAGGAAAGGCATCCAGCACAAATTGATGATCTGGTGAAGGGTACCATCCGTGCTGTGCTGGAAGTTAGCACTGCACACAAGCTCCTCCTTTCTGTAACACCACTGACCTCTAGACCCCTGTAGCACATTCTGCTTTTAAATATTAAGTATTCACAATGAGATGGGTGATCAGGAAATGATAAAATTTGAAAAAATATGGCTAAATCTTAAGTATGAATACATGGTTTGTTTTAAGAGGAAGCACTACATTGTAACACATTTTCTGCCTTGCACACTTGAGAGTGCCTTTGAAACCTACATTGGCATTTCTTAAAAATATGAATTTAGGTTTTGGAATGCCATGAAATTCTATTTCTTCCTGAAAAAATATGACCAGAGAAGTAGCTTGCTCCTAATTGAATGACATTTTCAGTATTTCCAGTACCTCCCCACCTCCACTGTTTGCTCGACATTGCAATTACTGCATTTTTCTTTTATTTATATTCTGCATTTTTCTTTATGAGACAATGCCAAGCAGTGCTGGAGCAGGTCTGTGTTGATCACAGATGCTGTAAACACAGCAAGTCAATCTGAGTCTGCAAAATCCAAACTCTGGCAGTGCCCACATCTGATCAACAGTGGCATTACCATAATCTTCAACAACTGCATTGTTTATTTAGAAAATCTCCCTCAATCCCTTAACAAATTAGTCTGGAAGCCACCATGAGGATTAACTTCATAAATTCTCCCTCAGATCACAATTACATTGGCTCAGATGTCACCAGTGATAATACATTTGCATAAGTCATACCCAACCTTTATTACTAATTGCTTTTCCAGTTATTTGACTTCTGTTGGGGTCTATCTTTTCCAACCAAGTCAGAAAACTCAGCACTCAGTTGAGCAACCCTGCTCTGGTGTGAGAGGTGGTCCTCGGCACAAGGGGTAACACCTAATACCTATCCAAGAATTTAATTGCCAACCACTTTTCCTGACTGTTCATATTAAGAAGTAAGCGATACTGGGTGGTATCCTGGATACTGTGAGGGCAGTGTCTTTCACCCTGGGTCCAATGACTGAAAGTTATGCCTAGCTGGTGGCAGTTATGTGGCTTTTTTCCAAGGAGTTGGCAATCCCTATTCAGCTGCAGGCATGTGCCTGCCTCACAAATCACCCACAGTGCTGGCAGCCTCCTTGGCAGGCTCAGCAGGGAGACCAAGAGCTGAGCAAACAAGGTGTTTGTGCTGGAATGCTCCCACTCAAGGTGGGAGTGGGGTGGCACAGGGAAGCTTGTGCTGAGCCACTGCATGATGCTGCCTGTTGGTCCTGGGGAAACAGGGCACTGAGAACCCAGAACTTCTAACAAGAATTGGTTCCCTTTACAGGAGAGAAAGCAGTAACTAGCGCCACCCGTGTCTTTTGGCACAATTGTCACAATCCGAGTTTCACTACAACATTGCTATCTGCCTTTTTTCCCAAGGCAACACGGCAAAATCAATTGTCAGTCCTGAATACAGAATACATTTCCATAACAGGCAAATCTGCCATCATCAGAGAGGGTCTGTGTTTTCAGAAGGAAATGAGATAACGTATCCGCCAGTTCCATAGGCTCCTCATGCAGAGGCACGTGTGCCGCGGCCAGCAGGGTTTGTGCTCGTCTCTGCAGCACAGTCAGAGGTTGCTGCACTTATCCCACCCTATTCCAAACAAAGTGCTTCATTACCTCTCCAACACAGACCTGCACCACTCCCACTGCCTGTGACTGCCTGTGCCACTTGTGCTTATGCCCTTGGATTAAAGGGTACATCCTGCCTGCCCATGGCAGGGGATGGCAAGTGGCCACCAAGCTTCCAGTTACCCATGACTGCACCAGCACACAGCCCTGCAGATCCTGATTTTTATGGTATGGCTGTGTCACCCCCCTTCCCCCCACCCCGTCCCGGTGACTCGTGGCTGCATGAAATGTGGTCCCAGCTGGCTCCTGGGTGGGAGAACAGTGGTGGAGCCGAGTTTTCAAAAGTTTTATGTACACATCCTCAAGTCGTTCGGCAGTGCTCTGCCTCAGGCCACTGTTAGGCAGTTGTGTGACACAGGCTCCCCGAATCAAAACAGAGGCACTAGTAAAACAAAGGCCACGATGAATGTTGGAGATTTGCTGTAAAGATAATCCTAAAGATAATTCTGCTAACGAGTGGCAGACATATCACTTGTAAGAGTATGAGAAAATACAAGGGTTGTATGAGACTGTACTTTGCTCTTTCAAGCAAAGCAACTGTCTGATTTTTCTGCTTAGTTTAGAAAATTGGGGGACGCAACCCCAGCTCCCCAGAAATGCAAAAACTCAACAGCTTTCTCAACAACCAACCCAATAACCTTCCCCTTACACATCCAAGCTTGTCAGGTAAACAGTGTTATAGAAAGTCCATTATTGACAGCTTTTATCCTGAATCTGCTGAACGCCAGGCCTATTGTAAAGAGCTTATTTCTTGCTTAGTATCATTGTTTAACCCCAGCAAACAGCTAAGCCCCACACAGCTGCTCAGTCACTTTCCGCACAACAGGGTGGGGGAGAGAATTGGAAGGGTAAAAGTGAGAAAACTTGTGGGTTGAGATCAAGACAGTTTAATAGGTAAAGCAAAAGCTGTGCACACGTGCAAAGCAAACCAAGGAATTCATTCACTACTTCTCACGGGCAGGAAGGTGTTCGGTCATCCTCAGGCAAGCAGAGCTCTGTCACGAGTAACTGTGACTTGGGAAGACAAATGTCACACTGTGAACATTCCCCCCCTTCCTTCTTCCCTTCAATCATATGGCATGGGATACCACTTTGGTCAGCTGTCCTGGCTGTGTCCCCTCCCCACTCCTTGTGCACCCTCAGCCTCCTCACTGGTGGGGCACTCTGAGGAGCAGAAAAGGCCTTGACTCTGTATAAGCTCTGCTCAGCAGCAACCTAAACATCCCTGTGTTACCAACACTGCTTTCAGCACAAATTCAAAACATAGCCTATATTAGCTACTGTGAATAAAGTTAATTTTAACCCAGCCAAAACCAGTACACTTGGGCACGACAAAAATTGCACATGGAGACGAAGAGTGTGCATGGAGTGAAGGTGGGTGGTTCAGAACAGACCTGCAAATGCTTTTTGTTTTATTTTAACAGTAAGAGCATTGACAGATACTATCTCCAGGTATACTCTCAATTAATGCTTCTTTGGACATCTATATTCACAGAACTGCTGTGTGACATTCCTCTTTCTGACCACCTATTGCCTGACTACCTACAGAAACCACATCAAATGAAGCCCTGACCTGCCTTGGGCTTTTCCTCCTGACTTCCTGACTTTTCCTCCATGACCCTGCCCTTCCTTCCACTTCACCTTGAGTCTCAAGAAAGTGCAGATAGGGTCTGTTCCTCCGTTGTGAACAGCTTCATCCCAAGTCTATCTCAGCTGGCAGCAGTCCCAAATCCACATCATCCTCAAGACCCTCAGCTGCCCATGGCTCTATCTGGAGCACAGCAAGGCACACAAGCTCTGTCCAACCACTCAGATGGTATGAGCAAATGGGGCTCAGGTGTCCCAGACACGGAGGTGGTTGCTTTTGCCCAGACACACGATACCCCTGGCATCAACAGCCAGTTTGTGGGCATTACTAATGATGCACAGTATGGAGGATTTGTGGATGCAGACTTCAAAAAAAAAGTTCTGCTGGTGCCACAGCACAGCTGTATGGGCATGGATAAATAACCCTCCAGGATCAGCTTTGGCCGAGGAACCCACAGGCGAGGGAGAAAGCTGCCTTCCCGCCCACTCGCTGGCTGAGCAAGCACGAGGGGAGAGCTGCAGCATCCACCCCAGGTACGGAAAATAAATTACAGTGCGGGACTTGGCACTGAAACACAGGGTGTTTTGGCACTTGGTAACAGCTTTCAGCCAGTGGATGAGGGATAAAACCTCTCTAAGAAGGGAAGGTACTGGCAGATTCTAGTGCATGAATAGGCTGAGGGCTAAATCTCTACAGGCTTAGCTCAGTCTTCAGTGATATTCAAGCTGCAGCTTGCCCCAGATGAAGGCCAGTTAACTCAAGAGAAACCATCATTTACCAGAGGCAGGAGATTTTTGAATGCATATGTGAATGTAACTGAGAGAAATGCACCTTCTGTGCTTTGAATTCGCAACACACCACAGATCAACCCTAAGCAGCCCTCACTTCTTTCAAGTTTATCTCTAACTGAAGAATTTCCCCGATTTCTCTGGCAGTTGTCTTCAGGCTAAGTGCAGGTCTGGGTTCTGCGGGGTGGGAAGTGCACAGGGATGGCAATCAGCAGGTCCCTACTAACTGCAACTGCTCTGAAAGGGTGCGCTACTCCCAAGACAGCCAAGTATCTGAAAAAACAACCATGGCATTCTTCAGTCTGAAGACACGCAAGGAAGGAATGAAAGAACAGCAGCTTACTATTGATTATGAGATATGAGAAGAAACCTCATCCCATTTATGGAAAAAGAGCAATATTTTTTTCTGAATATCTCATCCTAGGAGACTGCAGGCTCAAGAGACCAGTACAGTGGAAACACTCTGCAAGGCACACATCATTTTACACCTCCTGAGCATGGACGAGGATCCCACGCACACACACTGCCCCGTCTTACAGTTGTTACTTTTGTGAGTAATTCTGTGGGTTCATCCTATCCCCCAGAATTACTGCGCTGCACATCAGGCACACAGTGACAGCTTGTTTCTATATGCTTGTCTCGGGTTTTCAGTCATTGAGGTAAAATTATCCTGTGCCCACTTAGAGAGATGCAGAAGGGCCTTCTGCCTACAGAACAGTAACGTCCTTAAGCAACTTTGATGTCATATAAGTAACACATAATATACAGAGCTTATAAATATAAATATACATGTACATGCCCTCTATAATTAAACGAACATGTCCATACGCAAAACATTTTTATGTTGTGCCAAATGATGAATTCTACCCTGAGGTAATGAATCAGGTAAAACATTAACGTAAGTTTGATGGTATACCTAAAATTCTGAACAAAATTGCATTTCTATCAGAAGTTTGGGAGAGTGGCTTGAAGTTTTCACTTAATTAAAAACGCCACTCACTCCTGGGCTCAGTAAAGTCTCCTGTCCCATGCACTGCCTACAATCATACATGATCTGGATGTGCAGTGAATGTCAGGCAATTCATGTGATACCATTGGTATCGAGCATCATTACCATCAAACATGGTTTTGCTCCTATTCCAAACAAGCACCAGTGTGGCTAAACCTGCTGACTGTCACTCATGCTGGTAGGCTCAGGAGAGCCAAAGGATGAGGACCAAACTCCATCAGAGGCTGATTATATTCCCATCATGTGGAAAGGAAGTATGTTACTGAGGCAAATAGTGCAGCTCACATTGCTGCTGCCCATTACACCAGCCATCCTGTGAACAAGCAGCAGGCTGTTTATACTACTTTTCATCAGTTTTATTTGCCAGGCTGAAATCTTCCCCCTTCTCCCACCTTTCCTTCCAAAATAATTTTTAAAAGTCCATTTCTTCTAAATTTCTTATCAATATATATATACCTCTGGAGAAAGGAGGTCACATGCAGGTTACCTTTAGTTCAATACCTCTGTTGATTTTAATGGCTGCAAGACCAGGACCCCACTAAGTAATGTGTTTGAGCTATCAGAGTCAGTGTGTAGCTCTCCTCCCTGTCTTGCCCCAGCTGTCAGCAAACACCTATAACGGCAAGTAAACTGACATTTTGCTGCTGGGAAGCTGACAAGACTTCTAACATCTAACTGAAACTAGATAATGGTTATAAAGCACTCCTAGTTCACTTCTGCTTTCTTATAACTTCTAATGACTCGCCCTTGGTGTTTTCCCTTCCAGGGATTCAATACATAGCCAACACTTTATACAAGTTTCATGTGCCTCCCTTAGGCACTACCACTGAAACCAAGTGTGTCAGCTGGTTTCTTCCAATGCAGAGAGCATCCGTTTTCATCACTACACGACAAATGAAATGACATTGTTTCCCTTCCTCCTCTGATACAATCAGTTTCCTTACTGCAATGTTTTACAGTGCCAGCACACACCAGGATTTGTAAGAAAGCATAAAAATAAATTGAGCTGACAGAGAATGGTTTGATGCCTTTCTGCAAACACAGTAGAGCAAAGCCAACTCTGGACTCACCTTTTACACCAGTGTTTGGCCCCAAGTAGCCGGGAACCTTCATGATATGCAGTTAATTCTAAACCAACATTTTCCAACAACACTACAGATAAATATTACCAACCACATTGCTTCAGAGCTAAGTACAGGAAACAGTTTACAGGAGTCACTTCTACACTTGTTTCTATTTTCATTATAGTTATTAGCAAATTGACTTTGCACAGGGTGACTTTACACATCACCAGAATGTGTGTGTGTGTTAAGAAAGCAGCTGCTGTTCAAGTTTTTTAATTCAAGACAGACAAATCAATAGATTGGATCTGTATGGATATCTGGGATGATGATTATGAATTTCCCATGGATGACATTGAGAAGAGATATCTAAAAAGGAGCAAAGACCAGGAGCCCACCAAGCAAACAGCAGGATGGAAGAAGGGACAAGGAGCCTCACAGGGATGCTGGTGGAGGTAGCCCCTGCGGCCCCACTGCCAGGGACGGAGCGCTCCTGCGAAATGCCAGAGAGAGACAGAGGCAGACAGGAGGGAGGAGAGCCCAGAAGGGGCTGGAGGTGGGAATCAAACATGTGCTGGAGACAGGGAGGAGAGAGACAGCTCAGAGGAGCTCTGCCTGCTCAGAAAGGTTGCACAGGGTCTGAGCAGAACAAAGGGGCTGAGTAGCATCGGGATGATGACCTGACATTGCAGTAGGATTTTGTAAACAGTGGAAGGATGCTGTAAAATAATATGCATGCATAAGTTAAGGAAACTCATGAGTTTTTGGGACTCTGTTATTCAAACATCTCAGCTGCATCAAGTTTAGACACAGCATCCCATTTATCTTGGCAAAACTCAATCCTTAAATTATCCCTGTCATTTCAACCTCCTCATAGGAACTTTACGTACAGCTTTGTTAAAACATGAAGTAGCCAAGAACTGCTTTACAAATAAATGCCAGCCTAGGCGAAGGCTAAACCCTGGGGCAGGGTGTGGGGGCAGCCCGGCAGGCAGGGCTGCAGAGCTGCCTCCAGCTGTCACTGCCCTGCAGCTCCCTTTTCACTGCTGGAGAGCTGGTGCAACACATGCAATTCTCAGACATGCCGGCAAGTCCTGAGAGCACACTGAATACATACTGGTTAGCACATCCTACTAGTGCCATTTACTCAATATTGTGAACTCCCCTCTCCAGCCCAAATTTAACCATTCTGCAATAAATACTGCTAAGGGGAAGGCGATGACCTCGGTCTCTCACATGGACAGCAAAGGGCACAGTGCTGCTCTCCACACGGTGACCCTGCTTTTCATCACTTTCACGTCATGTGAGTGGCAAGGCAGTGAAGTCAGCAGTGTTTCCTGGTGTTTCCCTCTGCTCTCCCTCTCTGCCCTGAATTACCCCCTGTTCAGTGGAGACTGGCTCGTTTCACTTCAAAAAACTGGGGCAGAAGAAGAAAACGATGACAGAATGCACGTGTTAATAATGAGAAAACACCAGCTGCTAACATCACTCACCTACCAGTCTGCTTGAACTGCAGCAAACCCTAAAAATGAGGTAGGGGGTTATTTTTAACATCTGTGTCAGATCTCTTTGCCTTTTAAAGAGTGTCCTGTGGCTGCTCAGACCCCTTATCTGCTCAGTAGTACTTCAGGGAGCTGCTCCAGTGGCTCTCCCTGCAGCTGTGCCCAGGAGCCTGAAAGCTGGAGTGTCCTTCCACTGCCTCAGCAAGTGCTGTTCACTCTGCTGGGTGATCCAATAAGAAATATGCACACATGGAAACACGGCAAGTTGCAGATTGTGAGGAAGAGCCTCACAGTGTCCACAGATGTGTGCATGGCAACACACCAAGTTTCACTTCTATTTCTCTGGGCTCCAGACAATAGAGAGCATATGAAGCATATTGAGCACAAAACTTACTAAGATTTAAGATTTTATTTAAAAAATATAAAATAACTAATAAAAAGCTTTTCATTTCCTTGATAAAATATCCTTAGGCTAGGAGACCCTATCTAGGAGTCAAAAGAAAATTTTAATCCTTCCATTCAAACTGCCACACAAACTGCGATGAAAGGATGCAGCACTGGGAAATAAAGAACTTGCTGATCATATTAATCCTTCATCTTCCATTCAGCTTCCTACACCAGTATCCTGTTTCCTTTTTAACAGCCAACAATGGCCCTCTATTTCCTTATGTGAGCCCCCATAATGCTATCATGTCAAACTTAAAAGCAATGCTTCTCAGTCACTAAATGAATTATCTAATTTTTGTTACAGTTTATAGAAGATCTCTGACATCTACTTGTAAATAGTGACATCAAACACCCTAAAAGCCTGCTTTCTGGTTCATCACAAAATGGCTGCTTTGCACAGAGATCCTGCAATCCTTTTGGTTCAGTCAGACTGAACCTGTGACCAAGTGACAGTGACCAAGGGTGCAGTTGAGGGACAGGGACCCCAGAGTTCACCTCTGAGTGCCACGGACTGCATGCAGTGACACTTTTTTCATTTATCTTGTCTATCTTTTTATATAGCAGACAAAAAATTACTTAGTAAGACAGTGCTTTAATACAGAAACATGTGAACCATTTAATAATCATATTTCCCAAACCTATTTTCCAAACCAGAGAAGCTTGTGCAAGCTAAACTTGTCATTTGACACAAGAAAAGACAGCAATTGGGAAGAATTTTCTTTGCTTCAGAAAATTCTACACTAATGGTTCTAATGGTTTGTAGTTACTACAAATGCTGAATGCTCCTGCATAGCAAAATTCTTTAACAAGATACAAGTGAATCAGTTGTTTTAGATACACTGACACTTGTAAGGGTTTAAAGAACTGAAAATGAAAATAGTTTCAAGTACCTGAAGGTTTCCCTGGCAGTACTTCTGAAAAAGACTTACTACATCTGGTTTTGCCTTCCTGAGTCAAAACTCAAAAGCCCTGTCAGAGAATTTTTACCCCAGGCAAGGTGAGCAAGACCAGTACTGTTTGTGCAGAGCTGTACCAATGTGCCTGGTTAAACAAATAAAATTCAGGTCACCTGCACACATCAGGTCAGAGCTAGATGACCCACGCCTCTATTACTTTACAAATAGTAGGGTTATTACCAACACAATTAGTCTTACCTTATTGTAGTACTGCACCTGAACCGAGTGCCACTGCCCATCGCTGACCCCTCCTGGAATGAACGGTGCCACTGTAGTGGTTGTCTCCCCTGCAAAAAGAGGCAGAAGGGAAAAAAATAAGTCACCATTACTGCAAGAAACACAGAGAGAATCTTGTAGGACTCAGGATGTAGCCATCTTGCTTCATCATGAAGGAATGTGGGGTTTGTCCTGCAAGACAGTAAATATCCCAGTTTCATGGAGATATTCTGCTGCACAAACACCAGCTTCTGGCACATTTGGGTGAATTATGTTATCTTTCATCATGCTTCTGCAGAGCGTGGTAGCAGATGCATTGGGTAGATACAGCTATTACTGAAGTGATCAACTGAGGAAGAAATGTACATGAATTTTTCTGCATTTCTGCCAAAAGCACCACTTTGAGGTTTTTTTAGTATGATGAGTAGTGTGATGGAATACTTTGCTATGGAAGAGAAGCCTATGTTAGAGTTGAGAAAGCGAAATCCAAAAGTACTCCGGTATAAAACCTACATAACTTTGGTCCCAGCAAAATTTTACCAGCGATTCATAAAATCATTGGCAGCCTTTCAGTATTTAAATTTGAAAGCAAGACTTTGCCACTGCAATTGGAAAGCTGAAGCTTTTAAGCCAGGACTGAGTCAGCAGAACCAGCTCAGTAACCAGGCATATCTGTTTTGAGGTAGCAGCAAAATAAACATTCATGTTGAAAGTACATAATAGGCCTGGCACAGAGAAGGGATTGCTCACTTTCAACTTTTTTTCCTTTCTCTTGCTTTGTTTCTTTTTGTTTGGTTTTTTTTTAGCAGTTGGAAAATTCGACATAATAAACCACAGGAAAAGTAACTCCCCCTGTAAGCTAATGAAACTCACAGTATTGTTGAGCTTAAAATGTACTTTCAACTCTCTATCTGCAACAAATACCTGAGTGAAGTATTATTCCTGCATCCCCTACTCTCCTTTAACTGTCATCCTATATATTTCTGTTATTTAAACAATACACAATTCAGCTTAGCACGTATGACATTCTGCTGTGATCGTTTTTATCATTTTTATTTAGTGATAAAATCTGTGCTAATAATCAGAGTTTTTATTCGGCTATCAAGTGTCTGCAATTCTTTTGCTTTGCTTTCTGTGAAAAAGTTGTTGCAACAGGTAAAACAGTGAGATCAGGTGTCCAAAACTTGTACTGTTTGTTAAAAGCCACTTAAAACTATAAAACATAAAAACCATTCCCCTTCCAAAGAAAATACCATTTGTAATATACAGGACCAGACCTGCTCTCGGGTGCAGCAGTGCAAATCTAAATTTAGTTTCATGTATCTTAAAGGAGTTCCTTCACATTTATATGCATATAAGTGCAAGCAGAATTTATTTTTTTCCCATTCATCCCCAGGGTACCTTCCAAGCAATTTGATTCAAGTTTAGACAGGCGGAGCAGAGCTACAGAAGAAATCTCTCTGACTGCAGCATACTATTTCATTACACTAATCCATTCAGAAACCTGCCTTAAAATCTAATTTGGACAACTTTGAGGTAAAAAAGGGGAAATGTAACTTGATCTCTTCAACCCAAAGGGCCCAGATATGCGCTTAAGCATCACTGGTAAATCAATGGGGTCACACAGGATTTACCATGGGGTCTGAGGGCCATCACTGGTGATAAGTGTGCAACACCAACATGGGCTGTGCCTCTGCTTCTATGGCTTTACTGCTTGCAATATCTCACTTTCCACAAAAATAAAACAGGAGTTGACTTGAGCCCACATGTCAATACTGAATACAAATAATGGGAAATAGCAGGATTATTTCCAGAATTACCTGCCCAATACAGAGGCACAAACATCGCACTTGACCTACCCATAACTCCACTTGACTTACAGGACAACAGCCCTTCTCAGATATTTGTTTGTGTCTCAATGGAAAAATACCCTAAACCTGTGACAACCAGAGGTTGTCTGCACTGCTGAGATGTCGCAAAGTCACCAAAGCCTTGCCACCAAATGCACAGATCTGCTTCTGGTCATATGTGCCACCCTGAGCTTTGCTTGCCAGCCCTTCCCTCTCCCTTCTCGCACAAGCACCAGAAGACACTGGCTTAGTTCTAGTGCAGAAAGCAAGCAAATGTCAAACCCTCCTTCTGTTCTTTCCTGGCCCACTGTAGCAATGAGCGGGCAGCTACGTTCTCCCACATTTGTTGTTGTTTATGGCTTCTTTCAAGAGGAGGTGCTTCTCCAGTGCAGAAGTGCATTCTAGAGACAGCACTGCTCCTCACCAATCCCTAAAGAATGCAGGCAGTTTTCACTTGTGCTAGCTTTTCCTTTGGCTAGTGTGGATTTTTTACATAACATTTATGCACATACATTTCACTGATGGTGTAGTGCAAAAATGCATAAACACACAATATTTATCACAGTGTGATAAAATGAAGTCTCATTTAAGCAAACATTGGCATGGAGGCCAACATGCAGTCTAGGGCCTATCTTTTATAGTAGTCATAAACTCTGGCATTTATAACTGATAAGTTGACAAGCTCCTGCCTACGACAGCGTGTGAAATCACCACAGACCGCTACAATCTGGAGTACGCCCGGCATCAGTTGTTTACTGTGCAATGTCAGCCAGTGAATTAATGAGGCAGCAAATAGACATAGAAAATCACTGAAGTGCATTTCCAAACGGCTGGAGAGGATCTCCTGACCACAAGCAGAAACCCTCGGCTCAAGCAGGACCTCACCTGCAGAGAAGGTGAGCTGGATCTGCTCCTCAATGATCTCCAAGGCGATGAAGTCGTGCTTCTCGTTGAAACGCCCATTGTAGAGGAGGAGAGCGTTCCTCTCCCTGGTTGCAAACCTGGAACACAGAGATGTGGGGTTAGTTTATGCTTAACGGCTTATGGATTATGACTGATGGTCAAGTCACCCAAAAGAAAGACAGCATTGTGTTTAGCAGAAAAACAAGCCTTTGAATCAATCTTCAGACAGAAAATTGGAAATTGAGGAGTCAGCAACAGGATAAATCTACTCTTTCACAGTCAACAAGGCACGCAAGACGGGAATTACAGAAATCTACTCTGCAGAGATCTGCTGACCCTCATGAGGGCTAAAATTAGGCAGACACAAGATGCAGTGTCAGTATCTGACACTCACCAAACAGTAGCGCTTACTACACTCTGCAAACAGTGCAAAGCTACAAAGCGTTTTCACATCAAAGGGGGAATCCTTGCTGCCTGCTTGGTGTCTAAATGCTACAGGGCCCTAGGACAGTCATCAACTGATTAAAAAAGCCTGATGGGGAGGTAAGGGGAAAGAAAGATAAGAGTTACTTTAATAATGCCATGTAGACAATCAGAGTTCATCAATCAACAGGTCAGTCAATTGGAGGAAGGAAAATAACCACTTAAATGATTCCTCTAAATCAGCACCAATGGGTGCTGTTTGGTTTTATTTTTCTTGTGCTACATGGGAGGTATCACATCATTCATGCAGAAAAAGGGGCAACCCCACTTTTAAAAAAAGCCTGGGTTTTGGGGAGTTTTTTTTGTCAGCAAAGAATATTTTTTGCAAATTTCTGCTTGTTGTGAGTATTTTATAATTTTTAATGGAATCCTCTTATCTCTGGAGAGTTGCACACAGCTTTCATCTACTGAGAAATACCAAAAAACCCCCCACTTTACATAAACATTTTTGCAAAGATTAATATTAGATAAAGAGAGAAAAAGAGAGAAACCATGGGAATTTCTTGTGTTTCCCAATGGCTGTGTAGTCAGATTTCATATCTTGAACTTCAGGAAATATGCTTGATTTAAATTAACCCACTTTTTCTACAAATGAATGAAATGTTGAACACAGCTAATGAAAACTGTCTTCCACAGACATAAAAAATGATCCTTGTGCCTGTTATATCACATCTACTAGCAAGACTCTCATGTGATGCAGCAAAACCTGCACTCAGAGAACATGAATGAAGCAGTAATTTAGAATACCAGGGTTGGTATGTGAAATAAAAAGTTTCAAAACTGAAGAATATTTTTTAACGGAAGTTGTTTGTCAGACATATGTATGTTGTGGATCACATCAAGTAGAGATGTTTTGGAATTTGAGCTACATGGAAAAGGAAAATTTTATTCATATATTTTTTAAAGTTTTTGAAGCACAACGAATTATTCTGGTTCAAAAAACGGGAGCCACAATTTTGACATTTCCTGTAAAATATGAATTTCAAAGAATATGCATTATAGTCCATTCAGATACTAATTACTGGTTTGATTACTTTTAATCAGTTTTGATATATATTTATTTCTAGATTTGTTTAACATGATATAAAATAATTATGGCAATACCTCTGAAATATTTCAATATTATCAAAACATGGATTTAGTTTTCACTTTTCACCATCAAGCATTTCATCCTAAGGAATCCAGTTCCTGTAAAACATTTCCCAAGACTGCATTTTTTTCATGGATGACTGCTTCATACAAATATTTTGAACAGATCTATCCAGAATATATATGAGCAAGGGAAATGGGAATAATATTAGTGATGCTTCTTCAGTGGGCAGGAAGATTTAGTCTGATTAGCAAAAACAGGAAGCTTAGTTCTGTTTGAATATATTTTTTCACACTGTTACAATTTTCTACCATAATTTTAAGTATGAAAACATTATTTATTAAACTATTTTAAAATATATTTTTAAAATCTTCTGATATAGGAAATGAAAGGCTCTCTTTCTTAGAGAATTTTGCATAAATAGTGAGAAAACCTTCCCACTAACAGTGTCTCTTGCAGTGAAGGAAGAGTAAGTGTTGGAATTAAGCAAGGAAGATGTTTAATGTTGGGAACAGAAAGACATGCATGGTCAGTACCCTAAATATTTTTTTTTAATCACATTTTAGTTATGAGACTGGACAATGCAAATATCCTGCTCTTTTCCAGGAGTGGGCAATGAGTCACTTGATGTTGAGGGAAGCTAGACACCCTGGGATTTTACTAATGCTCCCAAATCACAAAATACATAATGGCAAATCATCATCATTAGCAGTCGAACTGCTAATTCTTGCTGATTCTCACACAGTGTTTTCCTTCTCCACTGAAGGATCATACAAGCCAAAGAAATAGCAAGTGTAAATAAAAGTGAACTTCAGGTATGAAAAGCTAAATGTGTCACTGTTCCAGACAGTGTGGGATGAACCCCATGGTCTAGACTTCTTATAGTCCTAAGTGGACTAAGTAGTGTTTAGGTCATGACTAAATATGCCACTGTGGTTCTAAAGATGGTGAAGAAACCTGGTGTAAGCACTACCTTTGTACAGTAGTTTGTTATTTTTCAATAAGCCCTCCACAGAGCATTTGAGTTACTTTAACTTCAAGCACCCTAAAAGTCAAAGAACTCTTCCCGACAGCCTGAAAAATGACACCTCATGGCTGAGGGGACAAGTCAAGGGTAGTGCAGGCAATTCATGCTGGCAGCCAGCCCAGACTGCTCCTTTGTTTGCACTCACTGTAGATCTGACAAATCCAACAGAGCCTTTTGCTCCTCAGTTTTTCCGTGTACTTAGACCTAATGTTCTAAAACAGGCTCTCTTCATAGGCACAACTCTCCCTTGCCTTGACTTGCATGCAAACCATGTCCGTGCTTTCTGATTTAACCAAAATTTTAAGATGCCATAAAATTTCGACTTTAGGATTAAGGCAGATGAAAGGTAAAATGGTAGAATCATAAAATGATAGAATGGTTTGGGTTGGAAGGGACCATAAAGACCATTTAGTTCCAACCTCCCTGCCACGGGCAGGGACGCCTTGCACTAGACCAGGCTGCTCAAAGCCCCATCCAGCCTGGCCTTGAACACTTTCAGGGACAGGGCATTACTTACCTATATTAACAGAAGCATTACATAGAGCATCTCCTTGGCATCTTAGTTCAGGAAAGTAAACTATGCTAAAGGACAGTACTGAAAAACATGCGGTAAAGAAGCGACCTGACTCCTGACAGATACATAAGCCTGAAGGTGTCCTCCCTGAGCACCTTCTCTCGACAGACACACAAACAGGTCTGTCCTTGCAGCTGCTGTTGTATCTATTAACAAATCCCCCACCCTGCTCTTTAGGGTCAGGACCAACACATTTTGTGCTGTTTACTCACAGTCAGATGTGAAGAAAACCCAGAAGTCAGTCCTGACTGGTTAAACCATGAGAGAGATGCAAACCTCCCCCTCCCCAGAGAAGAGGCATGTGTGCAGCTGGAGCACTGGTTCCACACCAGACAAGCCCTATGCCTGACCCAAGGAGTCTTCTCCAGAAGATGGTGTTTTCCTGGGCAAGGGAGAGCCCTAGTCCAGGAATGCGTCTGCTGCCATCACTCCTCCTTGCCTCCCTGAGCACTCACAGGGGAAAAGTGACAGCCCAGAGGAAGACTGCCCAACACAAGGATGTTGGAGCAGATGGGATGGAGATAAGACTACTCATGCCTGGCAGCTGGGATGGAACCAGAAGCAGGACCTAGGTGTGAAGGCCAGAAGGAACGAGGCGAGAAGCTGCATCAGTTGGGGTTGTCCCAAGCCCCAGGCTGGGAACCAGTGGAGAGCAAGAGCCTGAGGACAACCAAGATGTGCTCAGCCATGGCCTGACATGCCCAAGTCCTCTCACAGGCAGGGAAACAGGAGATGGGAGGAGTGCTCCCAAATAAGAAGCATAAATGGATTGGTTCTGCAGCCAGGCTGAAGGCCAGGAAGCCAAAGGCCCAAGGAGGAAAAGCATCAAACCCAACACTCATGCCAGTACTTCTGCAGCTGAGGGCTGCTCACAGGTGACCAGAGAGGTCCTGGTTCCCCTTCTCCCCCTCCATCGCCCTGTGTTGCAACAGAGCAGATCATGAGTCAGCAACTCAGCAACATCCTCAGCAGGGCAGAAAACGGAATGCTTTCAAATAACACACCTGTGCCCTGCTCACAGGAGTCACTGTCAGAAATCCCCCCAGCGACCTTCACGGGTAGGTCTTTAGTGAGTGACAGCAGGTAACAAACAGTCCAAAGCTCAAGTGAGAAGCCATCAGCCACAGAGCCCTTCCCCACCGGGACTTACATGAGGGAGACAGTGAAGTGGAAGCGCTGCCGCAGCCCCTTGAAGGTGATGAAGGACTGAGGGGGAAAGCTCCTGGTGGTCATCTCGCAGTATGGCCGCTCGTACTCGCCTGGGGGGCACTCGCACTTGAAGCCCCCGATCAGCAGGTTCACGCAGGTTCCTCCGTTCTTACACACCCCCGGAGCACAGCGGCCGGAGCGCGCGTTCACCTCACAGGACTCTCCTGCAAGGGGAGAAGCAGACGTCAGGGAAGGTGACACCTCACCCCAGCAGCAAGATGTGACGCTAAGCTAAGCTACACAAGTGGTTCTTCTACAGGTTAAGCTACTTCCAAACTTCTGCACCTGATCCCCTAAGCAATCTAGGTACAAGCCTGTCGTTGCTGGGGGTAAGGATGCTGCATCTGCTTTCAAGTCTGAATTTTCAGGGAAGTGCAGGATATGATTTGCTGAGCAATCCTCTTGCAAATATCAAACAACATTGGCCTCTGGTTTTCAAATTCTTTGGCTGCTTCCAAAAGGGGTGACAAATATAGAGCTGGTGACAGAAAGATCTATATGGGTGGCGGTGGAAAACCTGTACGTTCCCTGACAACAAAAATATGTGTAAATTGTTTCGGTGTTTCTCTATAGTTAGAAATTGTGTAAACAGATAAATGTTTGCACTTTGTCTTGAATGGAATTTGGCTTTGCTGCCCATGGTGGCGGCAAGGCACAGCTGAGCTCATGACAAAGCTCTCCAAAATGTTTATAGCAATACAGATGTCAGATGACATATGGATTGTTTCCACCTTTTCCTACACATGCATCCTGCAGGCGACAGCCATTTTCTGAACCCTTTGGAGCTGGGCACAGTAACTTCCACAGAAGTTATGGACTCTGTGTGCCACTTGATAAAGTTGTTTCACCCCTAAATGCTTCATCTTTATTCATCTCCAAAGTATGTGGTAAGATGTGTTAAATACAATACTAAAGAATGAGGTGTGTTGCTTTGTATGAATGCTGTGGCTTTTTTTCCTGTTTTGCCCAAAATCTGAGAATGAATCACAGTTTAGAAGAAGTAATGTACAGAGGATATTCACTTTAAAAAAATCTGCTGTGGCTGGGACAAAATCAGCTGCTGAATTAATCATTGTACAGAAAGCTAAACTCTCTGTGTGAGTTAATTAGTTAACATTTGTGTTTTGACATGTGTCTTCCAATGGCAGTAAAGCATGTTCACATCCCACAGGTAAAACTGTTCAGAGAAAATGGAGGTGGCATACACAGTTAAATTTCACTCAATACCAGTGTCTGACAAATAAATGTAGAGCAAAACTACTCAACACAGTGTCTGACAAATAAATGTAGAGCAGCTCAGCACAGCCAGCTGAAGGAATGAATTTCCAACAGTTCAACGTTTGCACGATTACTTGCCACTAGATGATACCATTACATTGGGACAGGCTCTTTCCAGTGGTGCCCAGCAACAGGACGAGGGGCAACAGGCACAGACTGAAAAGCAGGAAGTTCCATCTGAGTATGAGGAAAAATTTATGTCCTTTGAGGGTGACAGAGCACTGGAATGGGCTGCCCAGAGAGTCTGTGGATCTCCTTCTCTGGAGATATTCAAAACCCATGTGGACGTGATCCTGTGCAACATGCTCTAGGTGAACCTGCTTTAGCAGGGGGGTGGACAAGCAGAGACCCCTTCCAACCCCAACCATTCTGTAGTCCTGTGATTGATTCAGGCACAGTTCAAGCCGTGGAGACACATTCCTGCAGGAAAGTAAACTCAGCAGGAGCTGTGGGCAGTGACTGACAAACAAAGGCGAATTTAAACGGAAAGCTGTGCTCCAGCTGCCGCCCCCGCAGCCCTGCTCCCACAGGTCCCCGCCCACAGCTGCCCACAGTGGGCAGCAGGCTGCAGCCAGCAGATTGCTCCACCCAGACCTGGACCTGCACCTCTTTCCTGTGTCAGGCTGTAAACTGCCGTGGGTTTAGGCACTGCCCCAGGGGCAGCAGTCTCTGACAGAAGGTGAGGTGGGCAGCCGGACGGTTTTGGCTCTCCAGCTTTGCTGCCTTTCTCTTCTCACATCATCATCACGTGCCTTTCAGACAGGTACGGTTTAAGCTGGCAAAATGCAGGAGCAAATACAAGACTAGTATGATCAGGAACCAGGCAAATGCACACCCCATCCAGGTGGGCTCAGCTCCGGAGGATGGACCTGCTCTGTTCATTACTCTGAAGTAATAACCCCATATAGCCTGGAGTTCAACTAAAGCCTGCGCTTAGAGCTTTTCTGCTTCAGCACTGATGTTCCCATATTCTCACTTTAACATAGGAAGTGAAATGCCATGAAAATCACTTGATAAATGTCTTCCTGTTTCCATTTATCAGCTCTAAGTATCCACAAGATTATGTGAACACACCTTCCTTAATACTTTTAAATGCTCTACAATGTGTTTCTTTCAGAAAAATTGTATATCTCACCCAAGACAGAAAATTCCCTCGGTGTACTGGATATGCCACACACAGCGCACACACGAATCAGACGCTCTAAGAGGACACTGTAGAAGGCACTTGTTGATGATCCGCTGCAGAAGCACAGCCCTTACACACGTATCCTGTGTATCTAAACCCTCACTAAAACAGAAAAACTAAATTCCTATAGAAAGACTAAGTAAAGGTTTGTTGCTTTAAAAAAGTAGTAGGATATTTTGTGAAATAACTCTCCTACCCAGAGAAGAATGTAATCTTCAAGGCTTTCTGAGAAAAGAATGATGTATTTTGCAAAAGCAAATAACACACAGGTTTGAATACACAGAGAGAAAAAGGGTGAACTAAAGGAGAGATTCCTGGCATTGCAACATGCTGTGGAAATGCCATGGCAATACAGACGTGAAATATAAAAGCCCAAGCTGGAAGTCATTGATGGCTCTGTATACTGTGATATAACAAGAATGTACAGATCATTTATTTAGATAACTATACAGGCATAAAACTATTTAAGATAAAAGAAAGCTTACAGAAAAGCTCTATTGAATTATGTTTATTACTCCTTTTCATTATGATGTGTAAAGAAGTAAATTAAAAGAATATACTTGAACTTTCAGATTCTTTGTCCTATATTCATTCAACTGTAGCATAGCATCATTGATGTCCCAGTTGCTAAAATTATTCTGAATTCTCTTTAGTCTATAAAGTAAATGAGAGCTGCATTTGATACATATTCTTTGATGTTGAATTTTCATATTTTATGTGTATTTACCAAAATATATTAAAATAGTGGTATTGAAATCTCTACAGTAAATCCAAGGCATCACTGTGCTTCGAGGCACAAAGGTTACCAAAAAAACCTGATAAATCCTTAATTACCTTTTTACCCAAAAGTGCCTGGTATTATTCAGAAACAGAACATTTTTGCCTTTATGGAGTAGGCATCTGAGCAAGAATTCGAAGCACTGCTTTGATCAGGATTGGCAACAGAAGGCACCATTGTGTCACTCTTGGGTTTGTTACTCCAAGGGCAGCCACCTCCTCTTGGACACATCGCCATCCCACAGCTCTGCCCTGCAGGACCTTAGAGGCACAGCCTGAAAACCATCTTCAAAATTTGAACCAAAGCCTGCATGGACTTGAAGGAAGAGCTGGATACTGGCTGGAGCTAGAGTCAGAAGGCCCTAAGGGAAGAGTTACTTGAGGAACAGAAAAGTAAAGGAACTGCATGCGCCAGGCTTTGGGAATGAAAAGCGCCTGTGTGCCTGCTTGGAGCTGAAGGTCGGAGGGCTGGGACACGCCATCGGAATGGAAGTCTTACAGTCTGGTAGGAAAAAATAGTACAGAAGAGGGAATAGCTGTGCAGTGAGGGTCTGGAGGGGCTGTGATGATAAGAGCACAGCCCAAATAACTGTCACATGCAGCCTGGGGTCATTCTGTGACAGTGGCAATGGTGGCATGGCTCAGCCACTCACCCAGCCCATGAAACTCTCCTTCGCTCCTAACAGCATTTCCTTGACTAATATAATTTCATTTTTCACATTGGCTTGCATTTTAGGAATCACTGAACAAACCAGTCACACATCACAGCACTGTGAAATCCAAGCAGGGGATGTGAAGCTTAGCCCCTCCAGCTGCTAAAGCTAAAGCATGCACTGTCAGATAACACCGGCCGTGGCTGCCTGTTATCTGCCGGCAGATTCCTGGGCTTCGAAAAAATTCTGGCCCTTCCCAGCAAATGATTTACTGTGACACGACAGTAGCTGATCTTACAGGCTCCCAATTAATATCGATGACTCTTAGAGTGATTCTGTGGCTTTCCTGCAGCCCTTTATGTAGTGTTTTCTGTTTTTAAAGCCCTTGAGATCAAAACATGATATTGCTTTTGAGACTGCATCCTACTCACAAACATTCTGAATTTAATATATACCTATCCTCTTCGATTTTAGGACTAAGTTTACAAAGATGTTATTAATAAAATTTCTGTTATTAACTTTATGTAAGTGAGGACACTATGATACCAGATGCAAAACAACAAGCATAGGCAAAGCCGAAGGTTGGCTAGATTTAGTCTTCCTCTGACCTATTCAAAATAAAGTAATTTAAGTTTAACCAATAAACAATAAGTGGCGATTTTAAAAGTGAAAAGAAATAAAAATAAGCTCTCTCTAAAATGAGACAATAATCTCACAATTGCAAATGCCTTGTGAGGTGAACATTGTGGGTTTCAAGCAGCACACTGGTGTGCATCAATGAGCTGGTCTTTGCAGAAATCTGCCTGTGGTTTTGATGATGAATTGTTTGACTTTACAATAAAAATGCATATGTTTGAAACCTTTCTGGAAACAACATGATGGCATCCAAATAAATACAGAATTCTTCACATATTGATTTATTGCAGTGTATTTCCACAACATACTGGTTTAGGGACTAGTCCTCAAAATTTTTTACTATTCTGTGATTGTTTTCAACTGAAACACTACATTAAATACATATTTACATGAAGCAGCAGATCTGTACTGATGTTCTTTTTTCTTTTTTTTGCAGTTTCCCTGGACACATGTTACTTTTTCACTCACTGTCTGTAATTGTTTAACTTGAACCAATTATTCTCTCCTTCATCTTGCCATTTGCTCTAGACATATATTAATCTTCTCTGTTTGTAGTTGCTTTACCAGAGTAAAAAATCTTTTCAGAAGCTGATTTTAGCAGCCCACCTAAAATTATATACTTTATAGTGTAAATGAGAATCAACAAGAAATAAGGCAAAAGGAGAAACAAGAAATAGGACAACTAAATTCATCAAACAATTCCCATTCATCCATTGCCCTAATAAAGAACCAACTATCATTAAAAATGTATTTGCTACCTCCTACATTATGGGAAATCAATCCTCCTTTTCCTCTAGTAACTAAACCACTACTAACCTTACATGACAATTGGCACTAAAGCAATCAGTGCACTGAGTAGTAAAAAGGTTGTTAAAAACAAATTAGCTGCAGAATCAGCCTGGAAATCTCTACTGGGACATGAGATAAAGAGGTTGGGATCCAACGCTTTAGGGGTGGTTTCACCACAGTTTAGACGGAGTGGGAGTTACCATAGTCCCCTCCTTTCCCCAAGCACGCTGCAGCTTCCTCCCCCTCCCTTGTGCTGGCATTCATGTAATCCTGCAGTTGACTGATTTGTAGAGCTAAGATGGCAAAACACCTTTCATTTCTTTATTGAAGGGTTAGTGATCTGCTGATTAAGTCCCTTCTAGGATTGATGGGATGAATAGCACAGCAAGCACATAGGAAGGAGGCAGAACCATGCACTCAGGAACAAGAATGAAGATCTCAGAAAGATTTAACTGTTATGGAAATACAGCTTTAAGCCATTTTAGATGGCTCACATGTGAGTCTAGTGGCTAAATGCTTGCCTTATGTGAACTGGATCAACACCTACAGTAGATACCTACCTCTGTCCACTGAGTGTGCACGGATATACTGCAGGAAAATTTGCCTAAAACATAGGTTCAAGTCAAATAATAAAAATTAGCATTGGATTTTGTCCATAAATGGAAATTCATTACTTCAGTGGCTCTGCGGTGCATGAGCCTACCCTCAGAATCTATTGAGGCCAGCCTTACCTCCCAGCAAATTGGCAGCAAATGCCAATTACCAATGAAACGTTACACAAACAAACAAACAAACAAACAAAAAATCTACTGGTTTTATGAGAGAAGTTAGAGAGCAGCTACCCAGAAAAATTAGCCAAGTCATTCTGAATAATGGAGAAGCTGGGTTAAATAAAAGTTAGAAGCCACTGGTGTACTAGTGACCAAGATTAATTAGGGGACAACTATATTCATGTACATTTTACACAAGTGACTCAGAAGTGTCATTTGAATAACAGATGTAAAATCTGGGTCCCTTGGAAATCAAGGGCCAAGCCCCTACTGCCACTTCAGAAAGGCCATGCAGGCTCAATACCACTGAAACTGATGGCCATGACTTCATGAGTTTTATACATGACGCTGGTACTAAACCTTTAAATTTGAAAATACATTTTGGTCTTTCCTTTCACCAACCTTTTCCTTACCTTTTACCTTTCATTTATGTTTTTAGAATTGGGACTGATCTAGGTTAATTAAAATTAGCCCAAATCCTCTTACAGGGAGAAACACTAACTTAAGGTCCATTTTGGAGTCTTCCTCCTTTGTTTTGCTTTCTGCTCTCTTTTCTGCTTTCTATCCTATAAAGGTGTATTATGGGAAACAGGTTAAAGTAAAATAATACATAAATACATACATAAACATACATCACATATACACACTCACATTGCTGGCTTGCAGTGACAGCTGTCCTGCGGAACTTCAGTTGCTAACCATTCCAGATTTAACAGGATTTTGTATTTGCAAGAGAGTAACCAGACTTTGTAACACTAAGCAAAGTAACAGCAAAAACATTCCTCTCACACTATGCATATAGCTTGCCAAGTAGTTCTCTGAGGTGATAAGTAGAAAATGATCCTGTAATAAGATACTCCAAAAATCACCCTTTTATCTCTGGATCTGCTGCAGTTTTTCCATGGGCATAAGCAAAATGCTCTGACCTGATGGGAAGAAAGTGTGTGGAATTACCAAGACTCTCTTTGATATATATATATATATATATATATANCTCCTAGGAAAATAACACTTTAGAGATATATATATATATATATATATCATACTTCTCCTTTACTATCACTCTTCTCCCTTCCCTGTGCTTCTTCCATAAAGTTCCTCCCAGGCATTCCTGATAACACACAATTCAGATTTCCAAAAATCATGAGACTCGTCTAAATAAGGGTCATAAGATCTTTAATCTTTAAACTTCAAAATAATTAATATGAGAGGCTTTTTATTTTCTTTTATTTGCCTCTGAAGCTGTGGATGTCATCTGCTGGCCCCAAGGTACGTAAGAGCTCTTGGGGGTCAAATTCCAGTCCAAAACACACAACCAAAACTGTCTGCTCTGAGGAAGCTTCCATTCCCACTCCCACCTCAACAGGATGATGTTACTTGAGACTTCCCAGTTCCTCTTCCCAGCAGGGTCCTCAGGGGCAGCATCTGCACCCCAGGTGCTCTGAGGTCCTTGCAAGCTTCTGGGAGGAGAAGGAGGACCACAAGGAAAAAGTCCCATGGGCCAAACAGGCAAGGGAGAGGCCAGGACGCCATCCTACCTCCTGATCCTTCCCCACTGGAAATCAAGCTAAACTGTTTTGTACAAAAGCAAGAGCAGCACAAGCAGGAGCAGGTCTCTGTCCCTCAAGCAGCTTCAGGCCGTGCCCGCTGATGCACTGCACATGCAGAGCAGCCACTGAAACGGTGCCTGGCCCTTCAACAGCCCCAAACCAGGCCCAGGATCCTACAGAGCATCAGCTTGAGCAAAGATGTTCCATTTCCCCTTGACTCCTCCCCTTCCCTGGTCACAAAACAAAGCAAAACAAAAGACACCCTGCAGAGAAGGATGGATGGATGGATTGATGATTTGGGTTGTTTTGTGTTTTTGCATTTAAATGAGAAGGAATAATGGGGGGGAGGGAAGGGGGGGTAAAGAAACAACACTGAGGAGGATTAGTGATATTTGGGGCACATCTGTTGGAGAGATGAATTAGTCTGTGGATTCCAGAAATTATGAGCATGTTCTCAAGATGATATATACTCAATGTGCACGGTCACTGGACCTTGTCCTCCTATGCAATTTTCACCAGTGCCAGCAAGAATAGAGCATACACAAAAGTCACAACTGAGCCTTGAATACCTGTGTTCTCTTCCTTGTGTATTTGTTGAAGATTAAAAAGTCTTGGGCATTAAGCTTCCACTCTGTCTACACCAGACAAGTCACCTCTCACCTTCCAGCAATGAGGCCAGGAATGGTGTGAGCACCAGAAGTGATACCAAGATTTACCAGAAGTATTGTGATTTTTTTGTTCCCCCATAGTACCCTTGTAAGCAAGGAGCCAGATACCACAGTAAAATATTGCCCATTTAAGCAAACACTCTATTTTGAACTCCATCTTATGGTTTGGGGAAAAAAAAAAGAGATAACATCACAATAAAATATTCTCCGTTTAAGGAAATACACTATTTTGAAGTTATGGTTTGAGAAAGGAGGTAACTCATGATTTTACAGCCCAGGGACTGGTGCCAAAACCTTCAAAAAAGCCCCAGTTGGTTGTTTTGCAGAGCTGGGGTACATGCTCAGTGGCAAACTCATGGAGAGCCATCTCTGTGTGAAAGCTGAGCGCTGGTCTCCCGCCACAGGCCAGCGGGAGGGGAGCACACAGTGTGCCTGGCTTCTCCCTGCTGCCTGCTCCCACGGCACCGGACATAATCACCCCCAGGCTTCTGAGGAAATGCTGAGCAAAAGCACTTTTTTGGAATGCTCTAGATGTAGTGGAGGAGAATGAGAAAAACCCATCCAATCACAGAATCATTTTGGTTGGAAAAGGCCCTTAGCATCCATGCATTTAGCCTGCCACACCTACTTAACAACAAATTTTGCCCTATGGGGTCCAGTGGCTAATGTCTTAATGTCTTAATCTTTACACTTGGCTGACTTGACAACTGTCTCCAAGCTCTCTCAATTATTGAACCATGTGTTTTAATGTACAGACCCCTTGCAAGGTGACGTCTCCTTCTGCATTTGACCTGTAAGATAAAGCTTTAGAGACCTTTTTAGGTTCTGTCTCTCACATAGAACTAAACACAGTACAAATCTACATAAGAGAAGAAATAAATGCACAAAAAATTCCAGTTATGCTGTGCTCTGTGGCAGGTTTACATGTAAGACAATTCATCATAATGCAAATTGCACTCATTTGGGGTAAGATAAGGTGATAAAGCAGTGCATTTCAAAAAAAGCCTAAGCTTTATCTCTGGATGTATTTATCAGGGGGATAACATTATTATAGATGTCAAAGATAAAACTCAAACTAGATTATGCCATTGTGTCTGCAATTTGCATTATGTCTTACTTAATCTCTTCTTAAAAATCCCACCTTAAAACTAATGAAGAAGCTGGAGGTGTAAGAACAAAGCACACCTTTGCATAAAACACATTCATTTACAGAGGAATATCCCTCCATTTATTTCTAAGAGGCAGAATCACCCTCTACCTTTACTATATATACATCTGATATTATATTTTGTTTTCTCTGCTCTCTATGCCCCTCGATTCCTCTCCAGGAGTGTTACTCGAGAAGGGGCACGTGGAGGGAACCAAAGGCTGGAGCAGTTACCACGGTTGGCAGGACAGATTCCCTTTGGGACAACCTCTGCAGGCTGATCCATATTTGCATCCCTGCACACCTGAAGGCACTTCAGCATGGGAACCAGCTGCCATGCCTAGTTCTCACCTCCTTCTGTGGGCAGCAGTGCGATAGAAGAAGGAGACTCAGACTCGTTGTGCCTCTGCTCAGATGACAAAAAAGACTATTCCATCACAGAGAGCTGCAATTTTCCCTGGGCACCAAATGCCACCTCTGGGACAATTAAGTCCCCAAGGCTGTTGTTCCACAGGCCATTTTGACCTCATACTGGGTTTTTCAAAATACATTAAACTCTTTATGTGAATGAGGAAAGCAAGCAAGGCGTGGTGGCTGTAGCAGCGGTGTGTGTGCAATAACATCTTTTATCAACAGGAACTCAGGAGCTGGAAAACCAGCCACACTTCTAGGCACCATCAGGCTTCTTGCTCACTTTCAGCCTAGTTTCCCTAAGATGCTGACCACAGGAGATCACCAAAGGGTTGCAACTCCCAATTCCTAAATTGGTAGGGAAGAGGAAAGTTCTAGCACTTATTTTTGATTACATTAACATCTCAAAGCAGTTCAGAAAGGGAACACATCTGCAAATAACTGCCCTCAGAAAGAAGAAGAAAGATAAAGGCTAAACAATATGCAGAAAAGAAGATCAGTGTCTCCCTTTCAACATTACTGCTTTCTTTAGGAGACTTCAGCCCTTATTTCACTAAGATCTCACTTAATTGTCTCCATGTAGCTGTTACAGACATGGTGTTTCAGCTCACAAAAAGAGACAAAACACAGAAGAAGCCACCTGCCCTTGTCCCCAGCAGCCTGCTGGGATTGACTGCACAAGCAGCTAACTCTGCACATCTCCACTAAAGGAAGTCTAGTGAGAGCCTGCATTTTGTGTTTTCCATAAATTAGAAGTTTTCACAGGAAAATTTCACTCTCCCATTTTCTGTGTAATCCAACACTGTGGTAAATATCATGGCATTTAGAACCAGGCAGACCTTAAATCAAATCATGCCCCTTAACATTCTAGGTGGTCCCACAAGCTCTGGTGGAAAGAGCATAATGGCCAATTAGTGAGAATAACTGAAGAGAAGCCATAAAATATTAATAATGCAACAGAAAGCCATGCTTAAAGTCAATCTATTACTGTAATTACATGCTAGGAAGCTAGGAGTTCAGAGCTCAATATTTTCATTTTATATGAGAAGTATTATCTAAAAGAAAGGTGTACTTAAAAGCATTGTGTAACTGTCTTTGCTGTGAATCATAGTTCAGAGGTTTAGCATGATGGAGTAGATAGTACTGGTAAAGCAATCTGATAATCACCAAATTTCCATTGATTACATTGAAGGAAAATTTCAAAAAAAAACCTAATAAAAGTGCCCCTTTCCTTGTCAAATTAAAAGGATTAGGGTTAAAAAAATATTCCCATAATCTTATGTTTTGGTAGCCTCAAAAATATTTCGTACACAACTCAGCAACACAAACAAAAAACAAAAAGCAAATTAATCAGTGAAATGGACTTTTTCTTAATGAGTCCTGAAAAAGGGATTGTAATGTCACACACATCTTGCACAGAAAATATCAAGAGAGATGTATTTTTAAATCTGCAGAATAGTTGGAAATTTCAAAGTTACTTTTTTAAGAAGTATTTTTAAATGGACTCATCAAAGATTAATCCAGGCAGCTTCCAAAGCTTGTACTTAACTCTGCTTACAACAGTCCAGTAGATTAAAATTCAGTCTTTTTGTAAAATACCATTCAATTTTAAAGTAACTTTAAATGACTACCATCTTGTTAGAGTGAATACCCTTTATTGCATCAATTAGAATGCATTTAATTATTAACATAAGACACTCATCTTCATATCTTCATCTTTTTTACAATATGCACATCAGTTGTGCTGACCCTTTGAAGCTGGTCTAATTAAAATATGCTTTTTAATTACTCTATATGAAAATGCCGTATAAAAGGTCTCATATGCTTGTCTATGGAGAATTTGAGAGAGTTTGAGCCTGAAGTAAAGTATCTTCATCTTGATTTTGAGAAACTGAGAATTCTGACTGGTGACTGCTCGGGAAGCTGCGTTTCGGGGGCACCGTACAGTGAGGGTCGCAGGACAAACCCGCCCCAGGAGGAGCAGGGCTGGGATGAAGGCACTGAACCATGATGCTCTAAACAAAAGAGCATTTGCAACAACAATGAAGTTGTGGTTCCCACCATGCTCTGCACAACTGTAATTATCTTGATGTTCAAGGCCAAGTGCCTCAGTCTGGTGCTCAACTGTCGAAACTTTCAATCATCATAACACAAAGAACAGAGACACAAGAAACTACTTTATGCTGTTTTTCCTTCCTAACAGGATATCATCCCTATCTAATCTCTGCACCCAACCATCCTTCCTGCCACTTTCCCGTTGTTTATCTACTGATGAAAATAAAAATGTTTAACTTGGGAATCATAAATATATATACAGATGCCAAACATGTTTTTTGTAATTCAGTCTTACTGCTTCCCAGTTTTATTTCCCAGTTTTTTAATTTACAGCCAGGAGTAAAGGTGTCCCATTACCTTGTTCCTTGGAAGTTATATTTCTTTTTTGTTTTGGAAGATCTAAAATATTTAATTCCCGATGTCCTGGAATTTCTTTTTTTTTGTCTTCACCTCTGATCTGCTATGAACACTGTGAGGGGCTTTCCAGAACATAAGGCATACTGGAAAAAATACTATCTCATTACGATTTTATCTTCTGCACAAATAACTTAAAGGCAAGTTGTTGGGTTTTTCTTCTCCTTTCTCTCCTCCTTCTTCCTTATCTGATTTGTTTCCAGTGAGAAAAAAACACCACCACTTAAAGGGTAGTCTAATATATGGGTTGTTTTGACATTTAGCAAGTGTATGTGTGGGTAATGAGAATGCACTTGTGCAGCTTAAAATTTTATCCAGCTAACCTTTTTGACATTAAACAATGAGAAAAAAACCCCTAAATCTTACATTACATAAGGCTCAATTTTACTAAATTAATAAAAATACAATTGTAAACTATGGTCACAGAGAAATTTGCTGTTGTTTAATAAACTGCTATTTAAAATATTTTAATTAAAACAAACCTCTGTGTGTGTAGTTTCTGTTAGATCAATGATCTGCATGCATATGTACGTTCACAATTATGACTCTGTGGGAATTTAGCTACATTAGTGAGGAGGGGTTTTACATGTAGCTATAAAATTACAATATCAAATATCTCCACTTTGTTTAATTACACTTCCCACTTCTTTTTTATTTTTACCAATGATGATAAGCAAATGTATTATAACAAAGGCTTTCAAAAAGCCTGGGAGAATTGCAACTCCCATTTAGGTGTGGTAACAGAAATACCATCAATATAAAACCAGGAGAACAAGTCAAAATACAAGAAACTGCTTAAAACTAACAGAACAGTATAATTCAGAAAGAAATAAGTGTACAACTGGTTAATGACAAGAGATTTCACATGTGCTAGAGCAAAGGCAATCCTAAATTTAGACCAGTCTGTTGTTAACCAGGATGCCAATAGGAAACCTGATGTATCTCTCTCCCACTGGACACCACTAACTGATAAGCTCACACTTGTAGGACATTTCCTTGCCAAGGAGAGGCAAGAGAGATCAGGTGCCAGAGGCAGGCAGGTACCCAGGCCAGGTTAGCAGTTTGCCTTGCTCATGTAAAGCCAGCTGTCTGACAGCAAACACAGGCTCAGCTGGGCAGGGTGTCAGGGTCAGATGTGTTATTTTCACAGCAGGTATTTAAAGAGATTTGACTTGAACAAAAGAGAGTGAAGCCAATGTTAGCCAGCATAGGGGGGTTGGACTAGATGATCTTCAGAGGTCCCTTCCAACCCCAAATATCCTGAGATTATCCCTGGCCATCAGAACTCAATACCAAACACCTGCGTGGTAGAAGAGCTGGGGCAGCACTTGCTCCACAGCTGCAACTCCATCCCCCTGCAGTCTGTGCTCGCAGGCCTCTCATGTCTGCAAGCCTTGACTTCACACCATCCAGCCCAAAACCAAGAACCTGTCTTTCCTCCAAATTCCAACGTGATCTCACAGACACCAAGGGCACTAAGAGCAAGTAGGTGTAAAAATCTGTAAGCAGGGAGCCATCCTGAAACAGGTTACTGGTCAAGTTATCTGGATACTGAATTTTAGCTACATACTACTTTTTTTTTTTTTTTTAATTATCTGTATCTGGGGAGAAAGTGTAAAATCATGAGTGATACACTCTTCAGCTGACAAATGAGGGGAGTGGCTAAATGAAGGGAAGAAGAAGCAAGCCCCACAGCTGTCTTATGGAGAAGCAAAAGAAGCTAAGCTGTAATCAGTAAGGAGGATTTCCTAGACCCTGAACTGTTTGGAAGAGCTGAATTCATAAGTATATTGGAGATTAATTACTGAGGTAGCTCCTGAAAACAGAGCTAAGTGATTACATTGGTGTGTGATCTGCTGCTTGCTTCTACACACCACCCATCACGCCTCCACTGCAGGAGCACCCAGGAAGAACATGAGTCTTGTCAAGTAATTCTACAACTAATTAGAAAGAACAAACACAACATTAAGTCTGTAGCTAGGTTTCCACATGACAGCAAAGGACTTTGATCAGTGCAAATATTTCTATCAGCAAGGAAGACACGAGGCTCCGGAAGAGGCATCTGAACCCCCAGCACTTGCAGCAGTTCAGCTAAACCCAAGACCATCTCACATGCAGCATCTTGGGGTGAGGGGCGAGGAGGGTTTGTACATGACAGGGGAAACCATGGAACTTTAAACAGTAGCTAGTTTATGCACATCAGGATGAGGGTAATGCGATAAAACTCTTCGCCTGGGTTTAAGAAAAAGCATAGCAGATTGCTGTGAAGGTTGCAGGCTGTGTACACCATGTGAGAACTAAACTGTCAATAAATACACCACAGTAATCCAATTAGGAAAGGCTTTTTGCATCCTGACAAGTGAGTGTAGGTTGAAGATTAGCTGAAGGACACATGCTCCAGATAAAAACCCACCCATAGAAATGGTAGACCTCTTCAGCAAGTCCTGTGAATCTGATATAACTCCAGATCTGCAACACTCATCTCCTGTAACTTGGTGGCAGACATGGACAGGAATATAATCAACAGAAACGTGACAGTAATAGACTTCAGCCTTTGACTGAAATTTTTTACTCTGTTTTTATTTTTTCAGTTGTCTTCTGGAACAAGCACAGGCCACGTGCCCCAACAGATTTATGGTGGATTTATGGATGCCACCAGTGTGAGTTTTGGATCCAGCCCTACTTTTACCCTGTTTTCTTCCTCTACACACAGATCATATGTTCTTCCTTTCTCTTTCAGGAGAGACAGGTCTGAAATCCAAGGGAGACAGCTGCAGAGTCACAGGTCCACAGCAATCAAAGGGAAGTGGTGCTGCATTTATGAAGGCCTAGTTTCACTACAAACATCAGAATAACGGCATGGCATAACACTGCTGAAAAAGAAGAAAATTTAGAAAAATATCTAGACCTCCAACACTATCCAGACATTCACTGGAATGCAACCACCCTCTACAAGTTTTCTCACAGTATTGCCATACAGAAACTGCAAGGTAAGGCAACCAGGTATTCTCTGAGGCACTGAAAAACAATGAAAGTTATTAAAAGACTGATAGTCAGCACTCTTCTTCAACTTTTCCTACATTCAAAATCAACAGAAAAACTTCATAAAAACTTTTTAAGACTTCAAATTCACCCAGCACTCTAACAACTGTAATTATATTTAAACTCTTAAAATTGAATATACTTTTTTAATAGCGTTAGACCTTGCCTAGGTTTTCATCTCTTTATTATATAAAAGCACCTGAAATCCAGTAACATATCTTCAAAGACCTAGACTAAAGGATACTGTTAAGGCAGCAATGATACAAAATATTTCAGTACCTTCACGGTGTTGCATCACCATTTGAATGAATTATCAGAGAGGTGAAACTGTCATGTGGCATGGCATGGACAATGTCCCTACATTCATGGCAATGTCTGTGATTGACAGAATTTCTTATTTGGTGTTTTGTATTAAAGAAAAACTTGGTTACAGCTGCTTGAAAGTGCTGTCAAAGCCCCACAACCCTGTAAGGATAATTTTTGTTCAGCCTTACTGTCACAAAAACATGCCCTTTCATAAGCTGAACAAGGGGTTAAAGATGCAGCAAGGAACCTGAAGGAATCAAATTTAGATTTGCTGTACAGGATTTGGCTGTTACACACCTGTGATCCCACTGGTCCAGCGGAGCTGCAGAAGTGCAACTGAGAGTGGAATTTCAGACCTTCTTGCCCAAGATAAAACACTCATTATGATTGCTGTGGCTGCCAGATTTCTCTACCTGAAAGCTGAAATTCCCTGAAATAAATCTCTCTGGCCTGAAAAATGAGAATCTGGTATCAGACCAAGCTGGGAAATTAAGAAGAATATCTGAAGAATGGATATAAGTAAACATAATGCAGAAGGATATCTTCACATTTACTTTTATGTTCTATGTTTGCAAGAGCAAAACACTGAGAACGTACTGAGCAATACGAACAGGGACTTCTGGCAGGATGCTGAGAAACCAGCTATAATTACCTTCTCATGACATAAAGTGAGAATTCACAGCAGGCACATTAGATGTCACGATTCCTCATGTCAATGTGGTATCACAAATACAAATTAGGAGAAAAAAATGTATAACACGTGAAAGATCTCTAATTGCTGTATTTGATTACTAGAAGATTTACAACCACATAAGATTTCTCCCCTCTCTGAAGTGAAATCCAAGGAGAGATGCAGAGGATATGGAAGTTCTCTGATGATCTTTTTCCCCTACAGACTGCTCCTTGCTAGGGGTTACATAGCAAAGGAGGCAAAGGGAATGTGATAATGCTAAGGAGAACTGTGGACACATTAAATCTCTTCTTTGTTCCAGGAGCTCGTTTTGGTTTTTTTTCCATTAGAATGCTTTTGTTCTCTGTCAATGAAATTTTGCTTTTAAGGAGCATGACCACAGAGGAGAGCAGTCTTGGTGGCTGCTGAGCAGAAGGGCTGTGGGCATAGCTCTGCTGGAGGACCCAGCGAGGGCAGGAGGCAACCACTCGTGGCACGGCAGGAATCGTGGGCTTTCACACCCAGAAAGGTGGTGCCTTATGACCACAGTGTTATGCTCCCTAGGAGGCACCAGGATGGGGCTGGAAGCACAGTTCAGTCGGGAACTGCTGTGGCATCCATGCCTCCAAAACAGGTGTGCATGACATGAGGCATTTGCTCTTCAGGGGGCTGCCCCCAGGTGAGTACAGATCACTCCACCTGTGTCTAAGCCTTCACCTATAGCTCATCTCAGCTCCTTCTGCAGCACTCAAAAATACACGAAATAAAGCTGGAAAAATTGCACAGGCTCTACACAGTGTTCATTAAATTTGTTTGATTAATATAAATTACATCCTTTAATCCTTTAGCTATGCACACAGCTTTCTGCCATCAATGGCACGACTATTAGTGCGTCCATTGTTCACTTCTCTATACAAATGTATATATAAAGAAAAAGAGTTAAAGGGGTTGTTAGTCTGAAAAAATATGATAAAAAATATATGTACTTCACTCACCTCCTTACATCACAGGAAGTGAAGTTAATTCAAAATTACCCCAGCCTAGCCAGTAATCAGGTTTCAGAAATACCTTGCAGAAGCTCAGTTTACCTTTGTGCCAGTAACAGAAGACTCCTGAAGACAGAGAAACTTTCATCATGTATAAATGACTAACAATTACATCAAAACAAATGGGGGGCTTCAAAGCAGGGTGGAAAAATGGAGGGAAATTCCATCCTATTAAGATAGGACATAATTATCTTGTACAGGAAATAAATGCTATATTTGTAGCAGGTGACCAGTCAGATAGATTCCGTACAGGGTTATGATTGTGAGGTGATTTCTCATCAAATTGCAGCCTATCTCCCCAGAGAGATGACAGATCTTAGTATTTTCTTATAATTATTTTTCTACATAGGCTCTTGAATGGGAAATGGAAACATGAGAGGTCCCAAAGCAGGCTGCATTTCATTGACTATTACCATTCATATTTCATCTTTTACAATTAATTCAAAGATTTTTATGTACCTCATACTGGTATGTTACTACACCAAGTCAGTACCATGATAAAATTTCAGTAATACCATAATCTTCCAGCCTTCAGACTTATCAATTCTCTGATCATTCCGATTTATGACATCTGCATTCCATGAGCCAATATACAGTGCTGCTATTGAAACCAACCTATGCTATTTACATACCAAATAGACATAAAATTTGGGTTGCTGTAAACAATAAATTTACATACAAGTTGAAAACACAGTATTATGATTAATAGATATAAACTGAATTTGCAAAAGGACATGAACATATTTAAAGAAAGTACTAAAATCTTAATTCTTAAAGGAGATTGGGACAAAGTTCAATAATGTATCTTCATAAAATATTTCTAGTAATAGATTACTTGTTGATAACAGTTTCAACCTTGCTCTGTAAAAGGGATGAAAATCAACCAACTAATGGCCACCGTATGTGGGTAGATGTGTTGGGTTTGATGAACAAAACAGCGTCATGCAACATGGAACCTAAAGGACTCAGCAGTCCTTAACGTAACCTAAACCAATCACAGAGCAGATACAAAATTTCTACTGTATTCATTCAGCAATAAAACAGACATATTCAATCATATTTGTATCAATTTGTGGGATTAAGCATTCGAGAGCCCTCTTGATCATGGTTGGAAGTGTTTTTCCCTGACCAACCTGAATGCAAACTGTCATTCCAAAGAAGAATGTGTTTCACTCAAGTGTAGTTAACTCTGAAACCTAAAGACAGCAAAGCTATAAGCAGTGCTCACTCCCTAACTTCTGATCACTTTAATATCCTGGCAGCAGGACAGTTAATTTTTAACTCAATAACTATGCACTGAAAATACAGTTACAGATCAAATCTTTCTTTGTCTATGAATAATATGGTGCTTCTCTTCAAAATATGTACTGTGTCAGTTCTGACTACAGCATTAAGTATTAAACATGTTCATCAATTATTAATATAAGCTTATTCTCTTTCATTTTAAAAGTACATTTAGCCTTTTTTATTGAAGATATCTAGCAAGAGACTCTAGAAATGTGATGGAATGCATGTCACTCCAAAACCTAAAACATGGATGAATTAACTCCCTTTATATGCATATCTTTGTTTAATGAAACTTGCTACTTCTAAGTATTCCTATTTAGAGTATAATAGTACGCAAATATTTTTAATGAAATCTACTGACCATAAAATCTATTTTGTGATGCCCAATTCTGTATGTATCGTGTATTAATGGATAATGGACTTTATAATGTATTTCACTGTGGAAGTCATTCATGAGAAGCCTGGCAGCAAAATGGCTCCTCAATGAAAACCAAATATCCCAACCATCTCACAGCTCTATTCAGGGTTTCTCCCACCAGGCAAAAAATTTGTCCACATCTTCTTAGAAAGATCCTGCTGCCCTTAACCCTGCACATATTTCAGGGAGTGTCTCCTGTCCTGCATGCTGGGAAAAGCTCAGTTCCCTTGCTGCTATGTCCCTTGCTGCTGTGTCCCTGTTCTCTAACTCCTGGCTCCTTCCACAGCCACATTTTTGATGACAGCCCCAAGGCAAAAGCCACAGAAACTGAAGGAAATCCCTTCCACCTGGAGGGCTGGATCCACATAATCTAGACTTTTTTTACATCAAAACTTAAATAATTTATGTTTTCAATTTTTTATAACTTCAGCAGCGAGACGCAGTGTAGGGAACCAGCCTCCTCTGCTTCACCCCTTGTTTGCAGCGGTCACAGCAGACATTGCTGAGCTGTCAGCATAAATTACAGCTGGCAGAACATCAGTGCAGGATGCTTAAATGCGTGTGCAATTTCAAATACATAAATAATCCCACTGACTTCACTGAAGCACCAGAAAACATTCACCTAATATTCTTCTTCAGGAGTATTTGAGAAGCAGCACTTTGATCTTTATTAGCTGTCAAGTCCATGATGTTGGCAAAATATGTTCCAGCAGGTCATGGAGACAGGCCTGGAAGCAGCTACATCCTTCTGGAGTTTTATCTGGACATTTACAAACCAGAGCTGACTTGCAGTACTTCCCTTGCGTGTGTATTATTCCAGCTTTTTGGGAACTAGAACAATGCTAATGCTCTGTGCTGACTGATGACCAAGGGTTTAGGACCTGCCACCGAGGCTCTGCATCCACACTATGCCCTGGTATGTGAAGGAGCCTGGAAGGTGTTCACATGCAAACCCATGAACCACGAGATGTGTCCCCCCTTTTTCCTTCCAGATAGAAGAAAGACATTTACATAAAGCATTTTGAGCCGAAATTCACACAGTGCAAATCCCTTCAGCAGCTGACAGTCCCCCTGCATGACCTGGAGCAAGGCATGGTTCCTACCACCATGCATTCAAAGATATGGGACTCACCCTAAGTGACGTGTGACACTCACAAGCCTTCTCCTGACTACAAGGCAGCACCACAGGGAGTTTTTCTCCCTGTGACTAAGAATGTCAGCAATTTCAGCTTGACACAGCGCTGGCCTGGCTGATGGTCTACCACATAAATCATGGGTCAAAGATAAGATAAACACATACCAGTGTAGTCCTCGTAGCACTCACAAGTGTAGCCCCCTTCTCGGCTTCGACACAGCCCATTGCTCCCGCAAGGGTTGGAGTAGCACAGGTCAATTTCCGTCTCACAGTAGTCCCCCGTGAAGCCCGGGGGGCACCGGCACCGCAGCCCATTGATGGGGTGGATGGGGCGGAACAGGACGGTGTTGGAGCTGATGAACGGGGCCGAGCTGTCAAACTTCAGGACAGAGACACACTTCATGTAATTCTCACAGGGCTCCCGCAAGCAGATGTTGTCATCGAAGGGCAGCACCCTCTGCGTCGAAATCATGGTCAGCAGCGTCCTGTTGAGGTAGATCTGCTCCTGCAGGTCCTCAGAGGGGAAGAACTTGTTTCGAATGCCACCAGGGAGCAAGGCTGAGAAGGTCACATTCAGGATGTTGGAGCTGACATCTGTGTCGTTCTGGATGTTGAAAACAAAGATGCCGTCCTTGGCAGTGGAGAGTACAGTTGCCACGCCCTCCACAAACAGGGACAGGAGGGGAGAAAGGAACCTCTCCTGGGACATGTTCTCCAGCCGCACCGTGATGCTGTTGGTGAGCATGTCATCTGTGATGATGGTGACACGCAGGGTGCAGACCGCAGTGACACTGTGAACGCCATCTGAAGGGAAGAGAGAAAGATAACAGCGATATCAGAGGGCAGGCTTCAACCTACGGATAAGGAGGCTCCCACAGTCTCCTGAAGATAGAACAGATCTGCGAGGCCGTTCAGGGTACTGGGATGAGAGAGGGGAACGCATTCACCTTCTGCAGTGAATACCAATGCCTTACTCAGGAAAACAAAATAAAATTTCTTAAGGACTGTAACTCAAAGAACCCAAGACACCTTAAAAGAGGCCAAAACACCTGGAGAAGTTCCCAGGCAAATGACTAGCACAGGCTAGTGAGGAAACAGTCTGAGGGCCCCATGATGGCCAAGGGGAAGCCAAGAGGAAGGGGACTGCCATGATAGCGACTGATAGTCTACAAATGGTGCTGGGAAGCTGTTGCTTTTCACAGCACAATATCAAAATTATCTTCTTCAGGTGTGGTCTCAGGCTTAAGGAGCCAGAACTATGCACAGACAGAGAATTCTGACCAGAGCTTCACATAAAAGTAATCTAAGGAAAAGAGTCTTCACATTTCAACACTGGAACTTCTTCATTCCTCACATGTAACTTCTTCAAAATATTTTATGAATATTAGAAAAAATATTAAATAAAATATGCCTGCAGTGAAAAGCAGACATTTAAAAACTCTTCCATTTTATCCTTCCTTTAAGGCATTTTTGATGCTGCTGTGCCTGTTCTGCAATTAAATCCATAATTATAAAAATATAGCACTAATACCTGACACTGGACTGAGAGATGCCACTGTAAAACTTCAGTACACCCTGAGGCTTACAGTAGTGCTGTGAATGTACAAACTCTAGATCATTCTGTCATTATGGAACATAATTATCACACAGTGAGTGCTAAATTTAATCCAACTTCAATGCAAGTGTGCAATGGGAAGTTGCATCATCACTGAAATCAAATCACTTTAAATCTGTCTCCTTGCTAACATTAGGGACTCATTAAAATACAGATCACATTACAGAAAATATGGTTAGTATTAGAGCAGCATCTAGAAATCCCCAGAGAGATTAAGAGTAGCTTCTGATAGGAAATGTTCCTTCTGAAAGATCTCATAGTGTAAGCAAGCAATCAGAAATGGGGATGAGTTCATCTCATGAGAAAGATGAACTGGTTTGAGTGGCCCAGAGTGGGGTTAGGAACTGCGTCCAGTTCTCCTACATCCCAGCTCAGTGCCACAGTCTTGACCTGAAGTATTCCAGAAAGAATCATTATGCAAATAACCTGCTATTAGATTTATTTCAATTAAACCACAAGGTATGTGCAGAAATTGATTTTGAATCACATCAAGGTAAAAATGCATCAGGAACTGCATTTGAATCACTCTAAACGCAGTATGAGATCAAAGTTCTAACAACATAGACTACTAAATGCCATTTTGCTAAGGTTTGCTATCACAAAGTGTAACTTTATGACCCATTATGGTCATGCAGAAATAGAACAGAAAAATCAAGATGATTTTTTTTTCTATTCACTGTCACCACTTCATCTCAAGCGTTGTTTTGTTTTAAAAAGAAATTTATTGTTGAAAGATTTTTCCTCCAGTATTATAGCAGCAATATAGTAAATTACAGCAGCATAATTAACCAAATGGCTTTGGACTCCCTCCTCATATCAAGTTGTCTGTAAAAGCTCAGCTGCTAACCTTTTTTCTCCACTGAAGAACCTTTTAGGCAAAGAGAAAAATCTTTTCTCCTGTGTGATACTTTAACTACTGCCTGGCTGAAACCAGTCATGAGAGGTCATTGTTTGGGGTGCTCTGTTTCACTTCTCCCAGGTAACAAGTCACAGGACAAGAGGAAATGGCCTGAGGTTGCTCCAGAGGAGGCTTAGATTGGGTTATGAGGAAAAATTTCTTCACCAAAAGGGTAGTCAGGCATTGGCACAGGCTGCCCAGGGAAGTGGTGGAGTCATCATTCCTGGAGGTATTTAAAAGATGTGTAGATGTTGCACTTAGGGACATGGTTTCATGGTGGGCTTGGCAATGATCGGTTTATGGTTGGACTTGATAATCTTAAAGGTCTTTCCCAAATTAAACAATTTTATGATT
The DNA here is from genome assembly GCA_013400975.1 of Atrichornis clamosus. Taxonomy (NCBI): domain Eukaryota; kingdom Metazoa; phylum Chordata; class Aves; order Passeriformes; family Menuridae; genus Atrichornis; species Atrichornis clamosus. The sequence goes on along the minus strand of WBMZ01014017.1, from coordinate 5,278 downwards.
CTGTGTGCCCATCACAGAAGATCACATACCAGCTTTTGTTTTCCCCCAAGTTTGCAAAAATCTTTATGTTCTCTTCCTAAGAGTCATTCTAGAAATGTGTAGTCTCAGCTTCCATCAAGACCCAAAGCATCCTCTACAAATGATTGGTAGGCAAAACTGTCATTGCAAACTCTTCCCACACAGTCTGTGGATTTCTGACCAGCAGACAATATAAGATGCCAGTCTTTTCATAAATGGCATCCTCAGACCAGTTTACCCACATCTATCAACTGCACAGCTCATTCCCCTCAGAGGCCACAACAAACTACTCACATTTTTTTTTCCTAAAGACATTTGCTGGTTTGTCCCATAGGGTGTCTGAACTATTTTGCTATTTGTTGCACAATATGCTAAAGAAGTTCTCTCATACCAGTCAGAATGCTGGACAATGGGTCCTTTTTTTAAGAAAACACTATGATCTACAGCCCATGGCATGTATAGTAAGAAGACAAAATGCGATCCACTGTCTGACAATGTACTGGAGTCTACGAACTGTCATAATCAATATCGACTGTCACAATACGCAAGAGCTTCCCAGCATTCACAACAGCTATTCTGACACAGTTAATAAATCACTGGAAAAAGCCTGGTGTCGGATACCACACAGCCTCCTTGTTCCATGGGCAGCACAAAAGAAAACTGGGCAAGACATATAGCTGCAAAATGAAGTTGTGTTTTAAAAGCCAACTCAGCTTTGTGCAACCCTGTTGCAGAGCATTAAAATAAAAAGAGAGTAAAAAGGAGCAGAGCATGTGTACTACAGGCCACAATAGAATGGCACAGCTATACAGCTGGCTGGACAAGCGCCTCTTTCATATCACCAACGAGGCTGAGAGCAGCATCACAGGATCTGATCATCTATTCATTCAGAAACTCAAGGAAAGTTGAAACAATCTGTGGTTTTATGGGACCAAATTAGTATCTAGTCTACTTTCAATAGACAACACTTGCTTTGAGGGCTGGAACAAGGGTAATAAAGAAATTTTTTGGTCTTTTTTGGGAATTGAATTAAGCCCTAAATATCCAATCATGTATGTGTTGTGAGATTTATAAGTTAAAAACTCCATGAATGTTTAAAATGTTTACTTCCATAAATGTCAGAAAAATAACATCAGGAAGTACTATTTTATAGGGTGGCAATACTTCATGGCCTTCACTGTTTGAGATACCCACCATATGTGGCTACCTAATATACATGCACAACCAATCAGCTAAAAAGGCTCTAACAATCTGAGTTTTCAAAGATCTTATGATACAGCTATGGAAATTTCCTATCATGTTTTGGCAGGTGCAAGATGGCTTCAGTCAGGGGTGTGAAAAAACCTTCAAGTTGCTACACCGGAGAAACTCTGGCTACACTTTACTCTTTGGAGCAGACCTTGGCACAGATGAATGCACACACATACACAAGGCTTAGCTGTCAGCAGTTCCCACCGCCATCCTGTGCTAGGCTTCAGCAAACTGGCTGGATGCAGCCTTCCTGAAGGAGCTCTAAACACTCATGTCATGCTGGCAGATGGGATGTGCAGGCATCCTGCTAGGAGTGATTTGAGCAGACAGCCTGGATCTTAGCAGCTCAAGACACCCGGATAGCCTGAGGAAAGGGAAACACAGGACAGACTAAGGAGAAAAACAGGATTCAACCAATCCACTTGTTGGCTTGGGTCCTAAAATCCTGTACCAATAGCTTTTGTCACTTTGTCCTCAAGTTTCTCTTCCATAAAATAATGGCACCTAACAAGTACACTGTGAAGTACTGGGTGGAGATGATGAAATGCTGAGACACTGGGGTAACAAACAGAAATATCCTAAAGAAACCATAAAAGGTTCTTTTAAAAGCTGTTGCAGGCATGTTTATCAAAAACAAGGTGGAAAGATTAAAATAAGACTCTTAATTTCTCACAGACCAGTGAATGAACAAAGAGAATTCTGAACAGCTGGGTGGCTACACCAAAATTGTGTTCATTACAAATGGGGTCCCTGTACACCAAATTTTCATCCTGGCAATATTATTTTATGTATGTTATCCACAAAAGGACTCTCCAGAAGGTGGAAATCAAAGCAGACTGTTGTCTTTTGTGTCACTGTCATTGTTGAAGAAGATACTCAAAAACAGAATACTCATCTTCATCCTTCATCAAATTAATGAAAGAATCTAATAGCAAACACATACCCTGACGCATTACAAAGAAAAGAGAAGACAAGAAAGGCTGATAAAAGCTTGAACCTCTCCAAAATACATTAATAACTAGAAAATTGATTAACTAGGCATTGTTTCATTATTACCTTTACTTTACAACAAGCCTTATCAAATCTGATTCTTTAATCTCATCTTTCTATCTTCTGGCAGTTCATAAACCAAAGAATTTTATTATCTAGAAATGTAAACACAGCAAAGTTTAACTGAAACGCATATTTGGCAATGGCAGCACCTGGCCAGAAAGGCTCTTTTGTTTGTTTTCTAAGTTTGCAGAAATGTAATAATTAACACTTTTTTTAGTTTATTACATATAGAGGTCTTAGGGCTAATTTTGAAAGTTGCATACTTTTTATAAATACTTAAGCATCAGAGCTTTCTTTCACAGATATACCGACCCAAACCCATTCTAATTTTGCTTTATAACACATCTGGAAATAACAGATGTCAGTGTTTATGACAGCCAAACTCCTTGGCTAGCAAAACAGTATAAGGACACTCCATAGGTTCAAACAGCCTCTTGCTCTTCCCAGCTCACAGGAAGCATCCAAGGCCACGGGTAACAGCCATTGCTGAGTAACGTGCCTGGAATGATCAAACCTCTATCCCCCATTGCTCACAGCCATATCTTTACAAATGGGAGCTAATACATACCTAGTCCAACACGAAGCCTGGAATTACTGATGAGAATGCCATGCTTTAGTGTCCTCTGCACTGCTTGGGCAGCAGCTGCACATCAGTAGCACTGGGTTGCAGAAATGAATACTGCAGGCAATGCTTGGCTGTCTGAGCAGGGCTGGCACCCAAACCACACTTCCCACTGAGCAAACACCCGTAAAAAGTCAGCAGGTGACAATAAAAGATGGCCAGGGGCAAATGTCCTCTCTGCATCCCTAAGTAGTCTCTGTTTCGGGCAGGAACAGATCAAAGTGCAAAGGTCTCTCTTGCTAGAAAGTGATCTTAAATAGTCCAATAACAGAAAAGTAACATCCATGAGAAATACACTCCATCACTTTCCTTTATAAAAACATAAACGTATTATGTATAACATCCTATAATTTCTTAGACAGGCTCTAATGAATTCTGTCAAAGCCTCTTTCCCTGAAATTGGAAACACCACTGATGAGCAATTCTGTCTTTATGTCAAGTTGGATGAAACAACATGGACGTGACTCTCCTTGGGCACATGAAGCTTATGTTATTGATTTTGTCCCTTTGTTTCAGGCTGCCAGTCAGCTCCCTGCATTTGAGAGCACTGACTGCCAACACAAGTTGTGGGCTTTGGAAACAATATATAAAAATAACTATTCACACAATGCCAAAGATTCACATTGGAACCAGGGGTTTTCCTAAAATCAGGTGTCTGAATCTATACCTTGACATCTGTCGATTTCCAGAAAGGATGAACAGCTGCAGCAGATGCTCAGTTTTGAAAACACTGGCCAGTGTTTCCCAGTGTCCGTTAAAGGAAAGATGGTTAGGAACAGTCCAGGAATAGGGAAGAGAAAGATGTGTTACCTGGGCTTTTAGATTACAGGGTGAGGTAAAACAAGAAGCAGCTGAGGCATGTGGTGCATGCAAGTACCTTGGCATACCCAGTCCTGACCGAGTTACAAGGAAGGGGAAGGTCCTGGGTAAGACATGTCTTTTGGGGAAAAGAAGGTATCTGGGATTAACTAGAGCAAGGTTGGCAGACTGAGGGAAGACAAGCAATATTCCACACGGGCAGGGGAGTGTCAACGGTATGACTGTGCCAATGACCAGCTCTCCTTCAACCAGCATTAAGCACACTGCCTCCAGCACCCTCCTGCTGCCACTGCAGCAGCTCAGAGCACCCCACAGGTCTGCCCCAGCCCACCCAGCACACGGGGTATGTACCTAGGTCATGGCTATGCCAGCTCGTCCCCTGTCACTGCACTGCCCCATGGCACCATCAGCCACATCCCCGCTTGCGATGTCAGGGTTGTTGCAAGCAATGGATCACCACAAGTCTGTTCAGATACTTCCAGGCAAAGCCACCTCTCCTGCTCACAAGCTGCAGACACTCTTAATTTCAAGTCAAACTTTAATGTACTCCTTTTTGCAAAGAAGATGGATATCTTTGACACCTGGGGAAAGTGGGCAGTGGGATTTGGGGCTCTCACCCCTTGGCAGCAACCATAGCAGTACCAGCTAAATCAAACAGCTAAAAATACCCAAACTGTAGGAGGAGAAATTGTGTGCAAAGGAACTGCAAATTCCTGACGTGCATAAGAGAGAAAAACAAACCAATTTTGGCATCATTATCTTTAATGCAGCCTGTGCTGTGCAGGATTATTTACTTTGTACACAATACTGAAAAGAAAAAAAGCATATTTCAGTCTGCAGCTTGAACAGGGGATTAAGAACAAATTTATGCCAACTGGATTGCTCAACATTGTACAAGATTGCTTTTCTGAAACCAGCACCTGCAAGCTGAGAATTTTGAAATGTTAATTGGGTTGATAACACTAGTCTGGGGGAACATTTCCGGAGGGTAGGAGGTAAGGCAAGTTGGATCAGCTGGCAGGAATAAGCACTTTTGAATTCTAACTGCAGCAAGGCTGAAGATACACCTAACTTCCTTGAACATCCTCCCACAGAATCACTTCTTGCTCTTCAGGTACCTGGTGCTCATAGTTGCTGTGGGGAATGAGATGCAGGCAGGGGATGCTGACAGGGATGCAGGAGCAACAGGGTGAGCAAGAAAACAAATCCCTGTTCTGAGCAGAAAGCACAAGTAGAAAGGATGAGGGATACTTAGAGGGAAGTATGATATGTGGGATAGCATGAGCATGCTAACAACCAGCTCCTTACAGACTACTTAACTGATGAGGAGATTTTCCTTCTAGCTAAAATGCAAAGCAATTTTCTTTCTGGGCTCTGCACACCTCCCTGTACCTCAGCTGGTTTTCCTTGTTAGCAAGGACTGGCCAGACTCCCCTGCCTGGCTGCACTCAGCAGAGGGGCTGGCTCCCCTCTACCTTCCCCAGCAGCGCGTCCTGCCCGGCTCCTGGCCACGCC
>WBMZ01014016.1:0-120547 GCA_013400975.1 Atrichornis clamosus | reverse complement strand
GGTCTGGCGGCCGGCGCAGGAGGAGATGCTGCTCCGCGCTGCCGCCCTGCCCGCGCTCCCACGGCAGCCCTGCGCTCCCACCGCAGCCCTGCGCGGCCGCCGCTGCGGGGGAGGGCGAAGCCCCGGGCTCTGCGGCTCCATCGCCGCCCTGCGTGCGCGGACGGCGGCTCTAGAGCGGCGGTAGGTGCGCGGCGCCCGGCAGCGGGAGAGGGAGCCCGGTGGCGGCCTCCGCCGAGCGGGGCTTTCCCGGAGGGACGGGGGCTCTCGCGGGGGGATGGCCGCTGGTGGGCCTGTGGTCGCCTGGCTTCGCTTCTCGCAGGAACGCGGCGGGGCCGGCGGCGGAGTGTGGGAGAGGTGAAGAAAGGCCGCACGGAGCGGCGGGTGGTGTTGGTGCTCTCACTGGGACTCACAGCCCAGGTCCTGTAGGGTCGGACTGGGTGCTCGGCAGCAGCGGGACACACTCTGCCGGCGGAGAAGAGCTTGGTTTTGCTTGCGCCAACCAAACAAAGCAAGCCCCGCACCCCTGGGACTTGTTAACAGAGAGGAAACTTCTTCCACGTTAACGTTTTTGGAGGAGCAGAAATGAAGGATAAATCTGTTGGCCGGTGATGAGAAATAGCGTAGGTTTCATTGGCTTTTTATCTCCTAGCAATCGACACCTCCGCAGACCGCAGGATAATCTCTCTCATATTCTAGATTGTGTCATTCTCTTTAAATTGCATGTTTAAAACAACAAAGGCAGTGACTTCATAGGGAACCGCCAGGAGCTGTTCTGTACCCCTCCTGTTTACTGGGGAAACATTTGGGAACCGGTTTGGTTTTGTAGGTAGGATCAGAAGTAAATGTAGGACATGGAAACTGTAAGGTTGGTTGCAGGTAATCTGTGTCTAGCCATCTTATTAAGGTGTGAGTTTTGGAGAAGGGAATATGAAAGTCTTTGCATGTGGAACTAGCTGGGGCAGTAATTGTGATCAGTTCCTGAAACCTTTTCAGGGAAGAGAATGTGTTTTATGAAACTGCAGCGAAACTGGGTCAGAACACACAGACATTTTCCCGAGGGTTGAACCTCAGGTTAAAAAGCTGTCATTGAATACATATATTCCGAGGTGTTGTGACTCCCAGGCTATTTGTTTGGGCTCAGGTTAGTGAAATGATGACGTTTCCTACCCATTCCAGAGCAGGAGTGCTTTCTGTGTTCACGTTAAGCATCAGGCCTCTGACTGAACTTCACCTGTGCAAGTCTGTCTTGGATGATCAGAAATAGGTTCTAAAGACATTTCTGCAGGAGTTAGAATCAACCGCGATGGAAGTACAAATAGGAAAACAACTTAAATAATTTGGGTCTTGTGCAAGAAATACTGATGAGGAAAGAGTAAATCTAGTCATAGAATCTTTCGGTAGTGCAGTTACAACAGAATTTGCTACCACTCCTAGTGCTATCAAACGTACCTATCTGTTCAGCTTTCACATTGAGCATATGTGTTTCACTTGGAGTGTCCCTTTTCATCTGCCAGCAAGGATGTCTTTCCATAAACAGTTTTAGAATGTAAGCAGTCATTTAAGAAAAGAACAACAGCAAGAGAGAGAGAAAAACATACAGTTTAACTTTTAAAGATACTTTATTACTAATTTTTAACCTAACAACCCTGTTTGGTGATTGGAAAAGCACATAAAATATTCCTTTCACAATGGAACTTCGTTTTTTTTTTCCTCTTGCTTGTGCTTGATAAAAAAAATGAATGTTCTTTAAATGAGGGTTTTTATATTGATTTTTTTTTTTTTCTAATCAGAGTCTAATTGTTGGGGGTTTTTGTAGGTTAAAGGTGCAGTAAAAGTAAATACATTTGAATGTACTGGGTGTAAAAGGAGACAGGGTGTTGTTCTAGCAGTTTAATTTAAAAAGTCTGAAATCTGGGGCTGTTGTTGAGTGGAATTGAAGTATGTGAGAACCCCAGGCTCCAGGACACTTGAGTGGATGGAAGAGCAAGGAAGTATCTGTGCGAGAAGAATGGGCTGAATGTTAAAGGATAAGTGAGTGCACAACACTCGTTTTCACCAGGTTAACAGAGCCTGTGGAAAGGATGTGACCCACTAGTCAATTCACACCTTCACAGGCCTTTGAAAGTAAAAATGGGCTGTGTGGATGAGTGGTAAATAACCACTGTGACCGGTCATCATGAGCCTGTGATAACTTGTGCATAGCATTGTCATTTTCAATGCCTTGAAGGGAAGCAGTGAAGAAGACTAGGAGAGGGAGGAGATTACATTCCTGAGAGTGGGAAGTTAGCAGGGCACAAACCTTGTACTTGTCTGTTCCAGTGGGAAGGAAGTTGTAGTGTTTTTTTGCTTTTTTTTTTTTCCTGTATGGTGAGATTTTTTTTTTAGCTATGTGATTCATATAGAGTGAGTATCACAGAGAAGGCCTGAAGGTGAAAATGCAGTCTTTTAGCTGTTTACTTGTTAAAGAGCAGAGCAGGGCAAATATTTTTATTTTTACATGCGGAACAGAAATTATTTGGCACATAGCTATTTTTCTCCCAACCAAATGCAGGCATGAACAATAATAATTAGTGGTTGTATAGTACAATAAATCTTCAAAGTGCCTTCAAATCTTAATCAGCAAACCTTAATAGCGTGCTATTCCTGCAAGGGAGGTAAGTAATTAGATAAAATGAGACTGGGCAGACTCTTAAATGGAGTTTATTGTTGAAGTGCCTGTCAGTTTCACAGAGCTCTTCTTTATCACTGAGGTCTCTGAACGCCACTGTACTTAAATGGCTTCAAATATTTATATGTTGAAATATGCAACATTATGGCCCAGAGGGCCTTGTTAATACAGACGTTCTCTTGTTCAAAGTTCTTCACAATGCAGGAGACCTTACACTCCAGAGCCTCTGCCGTGGTTGTTCCAGAGCACCTGGGAAGACTTATTAACCTGAACCCCAGAGTAAGGTCAGCTCTCTAAGGGGAATGATTTTCTTTTGAAGAGCTTTGCAGTTTACTTGCGTGACAAGCCTAGAACCTTTAGTCTACTGGTGGCAAAACTCAGTGATTTCACCAGGAGTTTGTTAAACCTAAGAATATGTAAATATTGGTCTGGCTGCTGCATTTTGAAAGTAGTGTTGGTTATCAGTTCAGGAGTCTGTCAGTCACATTTTTTCTTTCCTCTGCTTGTGGAAAAATTGGAATTTTATTGTTTTAGAATGAACTATTCAGTGAGACAAAGAGATTGAAAAGTAAGTCTTGGGGTAGTGTGTCACGGTGCAGAAAATGTATGTAAGCAGTTGCCCCAAGCTGTCGCTTACCATGGGACAAGCGTGGATGGAAAACTATGAATACCAGAGTAAGTTAATGTTGTATGTCGCCAGTTAACTATTAATGAAATCTGTGCATCTGTAAAGAAGGGTGGAACTTCTGAAAGAAGTGTTTCCCAGCCCCACCTGCTCCTGAAGTACGGAGAAGGAAGCTGGCATTTACAAATGGGAAGGGCAGAAGATGACTCTTTGGTGCCGTTTTTATTTTGTCCCGGCTTCTCTTTCTCCTGTACCAGTTAAATACCTGGGGAGGAACTAGGCATACTCTTTGTGCATCATTATCCATTAAAATGCTGTCATAAAAGGCAATTAATTGAGTAGGCTGCCTTGGGACAACGATATGCTCTGTAAATTTGAAATCCAATTGCCAAGATAGAGGTCTGCTCCAGTTATGACACTCTGAAGAAAGAATAACAGCAGTGGGAAGGCTTTGTTCTCAAGATTTCATCCATTCTTTATCTTGTATGTGTAAGTTTAATATGCCACAGAAATGTCTGCGAGTAATATGTCAAGAATTAAAGGAGCCCCAGTATTAAAACTGCTGATTTTTGATTGCTGGTATTTATAGGGAATACAGTAGTTTTACAGGACAGATTAGGACCAGGTGTGTNTAGGGAATACAGTAGTTTTACAGGGCATTTTACAGGACAGATTTAGGACCAGGTGTGGCAACTTATGGTTCCTGCTTCAAACAGTTAGCCATTAAATTAGATTAGATGGGGCACTTGGAAAAGAGACAAAAGGCTTATCTCCTGTTTTGTACCTAAAAGTAAAGCACAGGGAGAAGAATTGACTGACCTAAAAATGATGAGGTTTGGAATTGAACACAAACCTCTTCATGAACTAATCCGATGCTGTTAAAAACCCCCACTCTCATTTGTAGACTTTGGGACTTTTAATTTCTGTGTGCTTCTACTTTGTCAGAGGAAGCACATGGTTTTGCGGGGTTTCATGGTGTCTTTATTCAACTCTGGCTAAAGGTTTTTTTGTGTTTCTTGGAAATTGTCTTCCTTAAGAGCACTTGTCTGTATCTGTGGGAGAAATATGGGAGGGAGCATTCTATAGAGCTTGCTGAAATTTTTGGAAGTGGATCTGAAAATGGTTTTCATGTGATGTTCACATCTGCTCTGACTACATGTATGTAGTGTAGGTACTTGGCTTCAGGCAGGTGCAGAGAGGTGCCTTGAAAGTGGCCTATCTGAAGTCTGTTTTACTTAGAAAAGTAGATCTGGAGCTGAAAGGCTTCTTGGGTGACTTTTCTTGAACAATGCTGTTGCAGGTGACTTATGTTTGTGCTGAAAGCTTGGAATTCATGTTGAGTTTATTAGGAAATACTCCTGTTTATTTCTTGAGTGAAAGAACTTAAGCTGAGGCTCTTTCCCATCAGACTTTTCCTAGAAGTCCAGTTTTGTCCGTTGAGGGGAGAAGACTGTTACATCATACAAATTTCTAATTTTTTATGTGATTTTCATCATGATAAAAGCTAAACTCTAACTGGATAAATCAGTGGAAATACCAGATTCTCCTGTGTTTCATATCCAGTTTCACAGCAGCTGTTAAACTTGTTTTGGCTACATCTGTGTATGTATGTAGGTGCAACTGATGTTCTCTAGCAACCAGATGACAGTAGTCTTCCTGGCACATTCCAGGATTTCCTTGTGTGTTGGAATCTCAGCACCATGCTGTGGTGAAACTGACAATAAACAGTGGTTCATTGCAGTAGCACAGTTACCCAATGTTGTTGAAACTGTTGCATTTGGCTTAAATACTGTTTCAGAATAGACATTGAAAGGCATGAAGGTTTGTTAATGTAAATAATTTTTCTAGTAAAATTACGTGCTTGGAGATGTCAGCTTCTCTGAGTCTAGTGCCCATTCTATAGTCTGTCTTTATTCATGTAATAGCTAGTGTTGTGCTCATGTAGTGGCCAGGCTCTCAGAACCTGTTAGAGCAAAAACCCAAGGAACTGAGTGCAAAGGTTTTCCAAGTTATTGCTGAGTACAGACAGAACACAGCTTATCTCATAATCTCCAGGGCTGTAGACGCTCTCATTTGCAGCTCCCTGTTTGCGCAGGGGAATTGGTTCCCAGTGATTAATTTTATGTTCCAGATGAGGATTTTTCCCTTTTTAATATTAATTTCTTTAGCATTTTGATAGTGTGTGCATATTGCACTGTGTTTTCAAGTTTCCATATAGACGTGAATGGCTACACATAGGGCATAAAACCCAGCCCCAACAAACCTGTGATGCGAGTGGTTCCAGGGCTTTCTTAGGGTCACCAGGGAAAAGTAATGGGACTTGACTCATAAATCCATGTGTGTTTTACCCTCTAGAACATTGCTGTTGAAATATTAACTACAAAATTTCAAACTTGTAAGCAACCTTACCTGGGGTTGAATGTATTCCATCTTCCTTGATGGGACTGTTGACTTTTTCTGCTAACCACTTCTATATATTGTAATTTTAAAAGATGAAATGGACTAAAAAGAGAGCTAAATTAAAGTTTGAAACTTCAGCTGTTAGAAATTGTACTTCCTGGCAAAGTCACACCTGGTTTAAATGATGAAAGATTCGGGCTTGTATGTTGCCTTAAGCAGTAGAGGGGTGAAAAACCAGAGTATGTAGATTTCTAACCATGTCACACACAGGTAGTCTAATTTTTCTGCCTAGTTTGCTCATCAGGAGTATCAGTACTGTAAAATATCTTGCTGATTTTTCTTCTCTCATCACAATTTATCAAGGGCAAAGAGGATATCATTACTGATTTTACCCATTTCTCTCTTCACATAATTTTAGTGTTTCAACCATGAGAAAAGTTAGAGAAGGGGAATGGAGCAGAAGTTTTGCCTTTCACTGTAAAATCAGTAAGTGGAAAATCCCCTCCTAGTGCTTAGGATTATGGTCAGTGAAATAATAGCTCTGTTTTCTCAAGTCAGTGGAAAGCTGTATTTGCCTTCAATGAATTAACTTGGGAGTTTGAATCCCAAGCAAGCAAATGTTCGATATGGTTGTACAAGGGCTGCTTTTATTCTTTGCTTTTTAATGTCAGTAACAGCACACATATTACTTTGAGAGACATTTCTGTAGAACATGTCGCTGGCTGGACAAGTGTGTGGTTAGGTTTATGTGGAGTTATCCCTCCAGCAGCCTAATTAAAGACTGTATGGAACTTCCTTAAGTGAGATGCTTCAACAGGTGTTAAGTGCTGGTTTCTGCTTCAGAGGTTTTGTTATGGTATTTCTTTCAAGTGCCTTAGTGTGTTTTAGCTATTTTTCAATGATTGAGGTACTTTTTTTGTTTGTTCTTCTGAAGCCAGTTTGCTTTCAGCTTCTGTAAGTCCCAAAATTGGACTTCTTCATGTGAATTTGACATTTAGGGAATAAGAATACTGCCAGTATGCATGCATTATTCAGAGATTTATTTGTCAATAAGCTCCTTCTGCACTTTGTGGTAAAGCATTTATCTTGGATAGGTTTCTAGGAGGAAAGTGATTCTGTTAAGCCTTAACAGACTCTGTCTTTTAGAGTTTCTGTGTGTCTTCAGTCATCTTTTCTGTGTTCTTAAACCAGTGCCCTGCACCTGAAGGGTTTTCCTCTTAACCATTAGAGACAGAGCTTCAGAAATACTTGGAGAAAAATTCAGCTTATTAATTAGTGTTGGAAAACTGTATGAAAATTTGGCACCAACAAATAATAACACATCTAATGAATCCATGGAAATATATTTTAAAAAATGCTGCAGTCTAGGGAAAACTAAGACTTTGATATTTTTCTATAAAAATAACTTTGATGTTTGTGTTTGGCATCTGAATTGATACACTGTGAAGAATGATGTGAATTTCCTTGCTAACTTCACTGGAAATTTGAGTAGGATGCCAGTGGAATGCAGATACTGTTGACATCCTTACTGATACGTAACATTACAGTAGATGCAGTATATATCTCTATGTCTGTAACTTAAAAATCAGTGTTCTGTACAGGAATAGCAGTTCTGAGCTGTTGAACGATTTGTATCTGAAAAAAGGAAGAAATTATTTTAAAAGGTAGCTAGAATAGCTGAAAAACTTTGACCTAGAAGGTCTAACTTGTGAAAACTGTTAGAAAAACAATATTTTTTGGAAGAGCACACAGTTTGGAAAAAAATGAAGCTGGAGTAAAGAAGGGAGGGCTGAGAAGAAAAAAAGGTTGGGCTTTTTCAAGGTGTGCTGGGACACCTTCAGTTCCCTCTAGTTCAGGTTTATGGGCTTTACCAGAATGTCCTTATCTCGTGTGCTGGTGGTGGAGGCTTCTCTGAGCTGAGGTTTCTTCCTCGTAAAGGTTGGGATGAGTTTTCAGACCTTCAAAGCTGCAAGTACTTTTGGTGTTCCCAGCTTAGCGGTCATGTTTAAGGCCTTTGAGGATTAATGATTATCTGATGTGTATTGTGGCTTTTTACTTGTTTGTTTTCTTGGTTTTTCATAGGTTTTTTAGAACTATTTGTAAGGTTGTTCAGACTCTGAAAATCAGAAATCTGCCTGGGAAGTCTGCTATAGTGATCCATTTAATAAGAACTGCAAGAAATATACACTGTAAGTTTTTAAGGAAACCCCAAAACTTTAGACTTAGATTTCCTGAAAGAGGTTTCTTCTGTGACTGTAATCTGACAAATATGCATTCTTAGCAAAACAAGCTAATATTCAAGAACCTCAAATTTTAAACAGCTTAATTTTTCAGTGTGCCCTGTCATTGCATCCCTTGAATGACCTTAACAAAGAATTTAAAGATTATCTGATTATAAAGATTTGCTAGCTGGCAGTGCTGAAAGTTTGTTTCATCAGAAATATAGACTCATTTATTGAGTGGCTTTGCAGTTAGGTTATCACATGTGTGGAACAGCCAAATCAGCCTGGAGCTTTAAGCACATGGGCTAACACGTAGAACTGAATTACTGAAATAGCTGTGTAAAGCTCCTTTATGTCAAATTAAAATGTGCATACTCACCATGATTGGTAAAAGACTGGTGTGTTTCAGGAGAGCGATGCATTGTAAAAACGAAGTCTTTTTAAATTCTTGTTTGTTTCCAGAGGTTATTTAGTACCATTGTATCACATTAGCACTGGTGTTGGTTTTAATCTATTGGCAAACAGTTTTGGTGAGAACAATTTTTCCCTTTTTCCTTGCTCCATGATACAGTTCTCTCCTCTGTGTATTTGAAGAATACAGTACGTAAAGGAGGAAAACACTAAGCCTACTTTGTGTTGTTTGTCACAAAATACTAAGGAAAATCCTAACAATGTTTTTTAAAAAAATTTGAAATTTTATTTGCATGCAGTGTCTTCAGAAGAGAAAATAGTTAGTGTTCTGGGAGATTGTTTGGTTTTGTTACAAGAAAATATGTTATTTTCAGTAGCTGCAAACATTTACTGGTGTTTAGTAGAAGTCGGCCAACTTTGAGGCACGACTGAGTCCTTCAAGATATTTAACATGTTCTTCTCTAGTGGAATTTGAGAAATAAGTTACTGTCTTTACAGCAAACAAAAGAAAATACTCTTTGTGAACTGCTTAATCGCAGCTGTGTTAGTGGAACAAAATGTCATGTGGAGTGAAAGTGTAAATGTGCTCAGGAAGGGATTAGAGAAGTTAACAGAGACCATTAGTGACTATTAGGTCTGACTGTGCAGCTTGAGCTCAGGAGCTCAGTAAACTGGTGATTGCCGGGAAAGGGGATGGGAGAGCTGGCCTGATCCTGTTTAGTACTTCTTGTATTAAACATTGCTTAAGTTTCTAAACTCACAGAAATGGGAAGCCAAACTGAGAACTTCTTTAACCCTTTAAAAAAAAAAAAAAAAAGGCCCAAAAGCTTAATAAGAAATCTTTAGTGATCTGCCTTTGAAGCTCATGTGTGTGCGTGTGGGCTGGCTTGATGTTCAGGGAGGAACAGCTCTCTGGTTCAAGCTGCAGTTCCTTGCTTGGTTTTTTTTTGTCCTTTGTGTCATGGAATCTCTATTCCCTTTTCTTCAGACTTCTTAAAGAGGGGTTAAATGATGGATGATCAAGTTATCAAGGGAATTAATCTTCATGCACACAACTCTATAGAGTAAAAATAGCTGCTCAGGAAGAGAGGAGAAAAAGACAGGAACACCTTGGTGATGGCACAAAGTTTCGATTGTGGTGTTAATTGTTGTTGAAGGGAAAAGTGAAAATATTCTACTAGATAAAACAGTAAAATATATAAGTAAATTGTGGTTTTAAATGGTATCACATGAAAAGCACAACAAAAACCAACTTGTGGAGACATAAATAGTTGGATTACTTTCACAGGTGAGAAACATGTTACTTAAGAAGGGAAGGATGTTCTACAATTATAAGAGGCCTTCTTTTTGTTCTTGCTTCCCGCACCATCAGATTCTTGTGCTATGTCGATACTGCCATGTGTGCTGCGTGTGCTCTTTGGCCTTGCATAGAATAGTTAAAAAGAGCATTTTTCAGTGCAAAACCCATAGCTTTGTGATACTGTCAGACACTGAAGGAATTTGTGTCTTTAACTATTCAGTATTAGCGAGCAGAATAGAATCAGCAAATTGAATTTTAATGCGGTATGTGGAAATTTCCCTGGTGCTTGCACAGAGCAGAATGTAGTTTGAAATGTTATGGAAAATATTTCTGTCCTTGACATTAGCTGAGCTCTTTGATATACACGTTAATTATCACCGATTCTGTCCCACCCATTGCTTTTGCTTTGAGAATATTAAAGAAATAAAGATCACAGAATTTAACTTTTCACTGTAATATGAACTTCTGGTTGGGAAGTCTGCTGCTGATGCAAAATCTGTTTGTTCTGCTTCCCTCTTCAGTGGTTTTGGAGAAATGGAAGAGGAACTATTGCCTGTCTAGACTTTAATAACTTTTATATATATATATATTTGCTTTTTATGTAGAAAACATGCATTTCAAGGCTTATGGTGTATTTTCAATTATAGGATATAAATGGCAGATAAAAAAACCTACCAACAAAGAACACAATGGTTGTGCCAAGAGGTAGTATGCATCTAATAAGTGTGATTGCTTTTTATAATAGTTTTGGAATCTCAAGGTAAAATGTCTCCAAACTGTTTTCAAAGAATTTGTGGAATTCAGATTTTTCTGTGTGACAAAAGCTCTAATTAGTCACCAGCAGGCTCTTTGATATAAAGAGTAACAGTAAATTGTGTGTGACTTCTGGGTGGGGAGAGTTTGCGTTTCCTTATCCTTCTTTTTTCTCCCACCCCTGTCCGTCAGTGGGAGAAAATGTGGGGTTTTTTATTGCCTGTTTGTAAACTGATGGTGTAAAATCAAGGCTGAAGTCTGACAGCAACTTTTACACAAGTAATTATTGTAGAAGATCACTAAAAAATAGGAGAGGTCACTCATCAGCATGGTAGGAGACAAAGGCTAGGTTACTGCCAGCTGTCTTTGGTCAATGTTTTTGCCAAAGCTCAAAATCTTAATCTATACCTTTTAAAATGCAGCCTGTGAATGGTTCTGTGCATTTATTTCCCCCTGAATGACTGGGGTAATATTCAGCTTCTAGGTGCACGGATGTAAAAGGGTCAGTAGTGTAAAACCAAATGGTAAAACAATTATTTGAGGAAAAAGTACTTTTCTTCTGTAATTGATTAGTAGCGGTCCACAGAATCCCTTAGTTTTGCCAGCAAGGTTTGGTATGGATAATGATTTTTTAATTTATTTTTCTTGTGTAAAGATTTCTCATGCTCTTAACCGCTCACTTGTCTGTAAGTTGGGTATTTCTTCCTTGGCTAAAACAGCCTATATGTTTGCTTTAGTGCAAGAACACTTTCTTTCTCCTCTTCTCTTTCCACTGTCTGCTGAAGTCCTGGTTCCAGCTTCTGTGCTTGTGCACTGTGAGGAATCTATGGATAACTTCCCACTATGGACTCAGAAGATATTACATTCTCCTGTCACTGAGATTTAACTCTCAAGATTGTAAACTTTTGTTGCTACCCTCCTTTGGTTTTTTTTTTTTTTTTGACCTCCTTGCCTTCTGACATTAATAACTTGGGTATTTCTGTAAGTGGTGAACGCTTGGTGCTTCTCCCTGATTGCTAGTGCTACTTTTTCTCAGGTGTGTATGCAACTTGAGGTAAACCAGTACAACTGGTCCAGTTTGATATACTATCATTTAAATTCAGTATTTTGTAAGCAAAGTTTACGAGATGTTTTGAAACTATAGGTAAAACATTCAAAAGTTTTGAAATCTGTTTCAGACTACTGTCCAAGTGGGTTTTTTTAACCATTACATTCATAAATTTTCTGTGGTATATCAACAAATAAGCTCTTTCACTTTTTTCCAAACTGTTTATTAGCCAATGAAAGATGGAAATAGGAGTTGAAGACGTTCAGCCCATCTTTTCTCACACAGAATTGTGATTTTTTTAAAATAAAAGCTGAATTTTCCTTTAGAAGTTTATGCTTTTTGTATACTGAAAATGGAAATAATACTTTTTAATAACATATCCATCTATTTCCTTAAGATGTCAAGAATAAAATTGAAATTCTATGTAAGACTTGACTCTTACGTTTTGAAGGGAGGAAATTTTTTTTTAGTAGTGTTGGCTTGGTATTTCTGTTTATTTTAGGTGGTTGTAGTTAGAGTTTTCTTGTGTCTCCGTGAAGTAACAGTTACAGAGTTAAGTTGTCATACATGATATTATCAAATAGATTGAGCAGGCAGAAAAATTTGATACATTCTTTACCTGGTCTAACTCCCTTTGGTCTAGTTGCATGAATAAAAGATTCAAGTGCTGTTATATTATCCTTCTGTTCTCTGTTCACTTAATCCCTCACTAGATTAATAAGACCTTCTGCTTGGTTCTGTTCCAATACAGCAAATATAATTTGTACATGGGCATTTCCTGCATATGTCCTCAGTCTGATGAGTTTTACACTACTATTAATCGGAATATTCTTCAGAAAAAATGAAAGAAAGATGATGCTGTGGCTCTCTTTCCTCTCACAGTTTCTAGGCCTGTGGAGAAAGTTTCTGCTGGTTTGCCTTTGTTATGCAGCCCAAGGGTGTGATTTGGCTTTTTGTCCTTTAATTCTACTAATATGAAATTATCATCCAGATAAAGCAAAAATCCCCTGAACTCTGTTGTTTTGTTTGGGTTTGTTTTGTTTTGTTTTTTTTTTGGTGATAGCAGGCTTGGTATTATGTCATGGGAGGAGGTGCTGCTATCTTGTTTTTCCTGCTTTTTTGGCAATGCCGTCTTCTGTAGCTTGTTCTATCCTGTAATCTCTCCAAGTACCAAAATATTGTGGAGTGCAGGTAATGATCAGATGGAGTTCTTTGTCCATTCTGGTGTGTGAAGCTAAATCAAATCTCTTATATCATGGACTGTCTATTTGTCTTTACTACAGATCAGGCAGTGTGTTTTGTGTGGAAGGTCTACTGAGGAGTCCTAGAAATCACTCTTGCAGGTTTTGTGTGTTGCTGTCAAGTGATGCTGAAGCTTACGTTCTTGGTGATGAGGGTCTTTTTTACACTCCAAATCCCATTCACTTTCTTGGCTCAGAAACCATAAGCTTGGTAAGCATTTGGAGCTGGGCAGAAATAGCAAATAGATAAATCTCTTGTGAAAGAAAATTGCCATGTTGTCCCATCTAACAGGAAAAGGACTAACAATCACATCACCTTTGAGGGCAGTTAAGGCATGGAGAATACCGTGGCTGTAAGACTGAATGAATTATGTGTAACGGCTGAATTTAAGATGAATCATAAATTGGGTGTGTGTTAGAAATTTGTTCAAGGGGTAGTATAGTCAATTTAACAATTGTTCAGTTACAAACGTACTGAATCATGCAGTATATAATCATATACTTTTCTGAAGTGTGGTGAGCAGAGTGACAGGCTGAGGGACTCATGTTAACTGGTCAGGTTCTGAGTAACTTGTGTGCCTTTGGTAGAAAGCCATATGTGCTGTGTCAACTCATGTTTTGAAGGAAGATGATGATTTCCTAACCATAGGCATTTCAAGTCTTCAAGTGGCTTTGTCTACTAATTAATCTGGAGCTAAAACCTCCTAATTGTAGGATTTAAACTAGACGGTGTAAGCTGCTCAGGAAGGTTTTGGCCTCCATGAAGAGCTCATTTAAAAAGCAAGCATCCATGACCAAAAATCCTCGTGTTTTACGTGGAATCTTTGAACTGATGGCTATCTCTAGATATGCGGCTAAATTAGTTGGTGGTAGTTGTCACACAGACTGTTATCAATACTACGTCTAAAGATCTGAGTGGGCAAAAATTAGGTAAGTTTTGATGTATGCTATCAGTTGCAGGAAATGCATCAACTATGAATGGTTAGATACCTGCCTTTAAAAAAACAGTATTTTTTCAATACCTGCAAGATGGTGGTGAGTAATGTGCTTAAAGACTCTGCTGACAATAGATTTAACAGAGAAGTTAAAGAACCTGGGAAATGCTGAAATACGAAAACACCAACAGTAGATGATTCAGAATTTCGGGAAATCCTGTAATGAAACCGTAGGGAATAATACCCTTCCTGTAAAGCTTGCCTTTCATTTTCAGGGCAATGGCTCTGTTTCACAGCATGGAATTGTACAGGGCATGTTTTCTGCTTGCTTTCACATTTGTATGTGCTTTGAAAATTGGTTACTGTTTGGGAGTGTGTACGCAGAGAATACGCACAGCTTTAGTCTTAAGTTAATTTGTATATGCCTGAGTATGGAAGGAAGTGCAGAAAGAAGGAGTCTGCAGTTTGAGGGGACAAATGATCACCTTAGTTGTCACAGTTTCTGTGCTTGGGGCAAGCAGGTGTTAGGCAGCAGAAGAGATCTCCATGTTTGCACTGTGTGTGTTTAACTCAGAGTCTGTTATCTTCTATATTATCCAGTGGGGTTGTGTTCTTCGATGGTTTCACCAAATGCTGTTTCATATAGTTCGTGTCTGGTCACCTAAATTACATGACACAGACAGATTCTCAGTTACTGGGTGAAAAAATGAGATGAATCCTGTTCAATGATTTCCAACAGTCAGCTCTTCAGCTCAGCATCAGTTCAGGAAAAGGAAACATCTTTTCTAGGAGTTGAACAGCAGTTAAGTGCTTTCAAGAAGTAGCAGTTAAATAGGTTACTTTTTCTCTAGAAAGTTAATTGCTATGGAGTAAAAGAAGTGCTTTGAAGTCTCTTATGAGGACAGGGGTATACACAGATGGTGGATACTATTGAAGTCCTTAGCAGGAAATAGTTCTGCCCTGTAAGACTTGGTAGTGCTACACTTGCAGTACCCTGTATGTAGAGCGAAGAACTGGTTTTCTGGACAGATGGAGGTCTGTCTTATTAGGGTTGCAGCCCATCTGTTGGTATCAAATCTGTTTTTACAAATGCTTACAGAATCTTATTTAAATCTGCCTTGGCCAAAACCTTTAATAGGCTTTAGGGACCCTCTAACAAGGCTTTCAGGTAGTTCATGTTGACTTCTCAAAACAGATCAGTGTTCCTGCCCATTTACAACTCTGTTTGTCCTTCAGGGTTTCTGTCTTGTCCTCCAGCAGAAACTTAGAGCAAAAGTGAAATATTTGGTCTGTATGGAGTATGTGCATGCACACAAATGCACACACACATTTTATATAGGTAGTTGGTAACATATGCATATGTGTGGGAACACACACACTCGTGTTAAAAAAGAGTATGCACTGTAAAAAGCACATCCTTCCTGAAGGCCGAGGTAAAGTTCAGACAGCCACGTATGAAATCTCACTTGCCAGTGCTTCTCACTTCCTTAGAATCAGCTTGCTTTCATATGAGACAGCAGTTTGTAGTTTGTTGGGTTTCAGATTGTTCTGTGTAGGACCAGGTGTCCCATGGACTAGTCAAATCCAGCCATTTCACATCTCTGCCATTCCCTCGGAGTGTTTGTGTTTCCTCATGGGGTGTTGGTGTGAGAACAGGGTGTCGTCAGTTATGGCTCTCAATTGGAAGTGTATGCAGTTGCTTTATAAAGTTAGTCAATGAGTCCCACTGCTTAAATATTGTTTTAGCATAAATCTTTGTAGAGGTTTTCACACCTCATAAGAGGATAATATATCACAGACATTTTAAGTTGTACTTTTGTGCATATAAAAAGTATAAATCTCATACCTTGTACTACCATGTCTGAGTAGAGAAAGGCTCTCTGCCTGAGCACTAATTTTTTTTTTCTACTGCAGAAGAGTGAAGAAAATGCAGTACTCTTTGAATAAGACTTGATATTTGCTACCATGCTTGAGATAGGATTTACTTCAATTTACAGAAAAGCAGAGCAAGGATCTCTGTTCATGCCTTGGTCCTAGAGACACAGCTTTTCTTGTGTACAGTTCTTGACAGCTGAAATGTAGGCCTATGTTCTGTCTTGTCTGTTTTTCAGGATAGAAATTCAGACTTTCACAATAACAATTAGTCATCACTTATGTGAATAATAGCTTTGCTCCCAGACAGGTGAGTTCACAGATAAGATATCCATGGTGTCATCTATCTGTAGACCTTGTAATGTTCTGTTCCTTATGCCATATCTCCCTTCTTTTCTTTTTTTTTTTTTATTCCCCAGAAATGAACCAAAAACGTCATAACTGTCTGAGCAGGCAACACAATTTCTTTTTCTGTTGCAGCTCCTGGGTTTCTATGCTATCTGTATTGAAGAGCATATGTAGTTGTTTAAAGAAGTCTACATTTCCAAGGAGTTTGGAATATTACTTTTCTGAGCATCGAAGACTGAAGAAATGGTGCACAATAGACCCTCCAGATGGATGGTGCTCTCAGGCATCCTAAAGTTTGAGAACGTGTTCACTTCTTCCCCAGCTGTAGGGCTGCTTCAGCGTCATTCCTGGCAATTACCAGAAACTAAACCATCATTCATTGCCATGGCTGAGGAGAGTGTTTTTCTTTGGGAGATGGTCTATCTCCTTCAGTAATTATCTGGACTGTCATCAGCTGTTTTCACCAAGTGACAAACAGAAAAAATGCCTGTGAGGATGTAGTGCAGTTTAGGGCACTGGGTAAGAAAGCCTTTGGAGTATTTGTAGCAACTGAGTAGCTGAAGAGAATGCTGACTAGGTAGTAACTTTTAAATCAGTTGGATTTTTTTTTTTTTTAAATTTTCATAGCAAAAGCCCCAAACAAACACACAGTGCAGTTTAGCAGAAATACTGGTAAGTGTGGTAATCCATGTGGGAGTTTGTTAGCTCTCATATTAAACTAAAAGTGTGTTTAAACAAAAAAAAATCCTAGTGTTGTAGTAGTGCAACTTCTTTACCTAAGGTAAAGCAGTGCTGGAGGAATCAGATGCAGGTAGATGTCATTTTCAATTTTAGTTCTGTTAGCCAGTTTTACTCCCATTATCAAGTATTATTTCCTTCCCAGGCATTCCCAGTACATTTTCTGTCCCAGAACATTTGCAGTAGCTGTTAGTGTGAACTGTCCTCTGAATACCAGATGTTTATTGTGGCTGAGTACACAAGTCAGCAGCTCTCTTCCTACTCCTGAGTGTGGAAGGGTGCTGCTTTCAAACTGAGAACACAACACTTCTGAAACCGGTGCATTTTTCACATGAGGTCATTTTAAATATGGAGAAATTGCCTTGCTGCCATAGCGAGGTATCTCTTTTGCTGGTTTCTTTTTCCAAAATGTCTGATAGTCAAACATATGAGGCTGACAAAGATTTTTTTACTCAGATTCACCTTTCTCCCACAGGGGGAAGAAATCTCAAAACCCAAGGGAGCCACACAGCTTACTCACCATAACAACAGCACGGAAAGCCATTTGTTGAAGGATTGGATGTGAATACATAGGATTAAAGTCAGGGCTTGAAATCACATATGGTGGGGTCAGTCTTTTATGCTTGTTAAGAGTATGTTGACTTATAAATTATTTACAAATATACTGCAAATCTAACACTTGTCTTTATTACTAAGATTGGTGGGTGTTAGTGATTCCCCTCCCCAGTATTGTAGCACATTACCATAATATTTCTATATCTGAAAGACTTACTAATGCCACATCCAAGAAAATAGAGAACTCTTACTCACTTGGCTTAATTTCTTGCTGATCCAGTTGTGCTGCCTTCATGGCACTGGTTATTACATTACTGCAAGGGGCTGTCTTATGAGGAAGAGGCATTTTTAAAGGAAGATACCATTCTCTGTTACTGAGACTGAAAGGCTTAGCATCTGACTGAATCTGAGCCCTTTGGTACTAGAGAATTTGTCTGTTGTAGTAAAAGTTGGATCACTTCATTACCCTGGAGAGGCTTTAAGCTAAGCTTTAAAAAAATCTACTCTTAAGTTTATCCATTAGTGAAACTTACTGGTTGAGTCACTGAATTTCTGGTCTGTGGCAATTTATATCTTGGTGTTAAATATTTGAACATTATTCTTCTCAGGCATTGGAGACTGATTATACAGAAAATAATATTGTATGAATGAAAAAGCAGTTCCTGTACAGTTGTTACTGCTTACTTGACTTGCTGACCACAGCCTCAGTGTTTTATTTGTAGATAACTTTAGAATGCCACAGATGGTGGGAAGTAGTACTTACTGCCTTAAAATAATGCTTCCTAGTGGCTCCATGATATTTAAATCAGGTGCCTGCTACTATTTCTGCTCCCCTGACAACAGCTTTCATTCCCTCTTCAGCTCTGCTGAGAGCTGTGAGTGAGTAAGGACAGGCTTCAGTCATGACCTTTTCATAGTATGTGAGGAATGTGTGGCTCTCACATGCAACAATGGAATAACTGCTGGACTACGGCTGGAGGTGCCATTCTTAGTGCCTTTTGTCTGATAGACAGCACATCATCACTCCATCGTGAAGTTATGCTGTCAGTAGTAAGATGTCTTTTGCTTGTGGTTATTTCAGGTCAGTAGAAGAGTTTGTTATGTGTGAATAAGGATGTTACTGGTTCGTGTGCTGCTTGAAAAGTGCTACTATTGCCAAGCTGCTTTGTAGTCCTGAAATTTCTGGGTTTTTTCTAAAGCTTGCCTTAGTCACAGGTCTTCTGCTCCTGCTTAGCTATTAAAATGAAAGTTGCAGGTATGAGAAATGCATCAAGGAGACGTGCCTCTCCAAGGTGGAGCAGATCAACAGCAAAATAAGGGAGTTGCCCAAGAATCTTACACTGACAATTAAACAAAGAGGGATACAAGAGTCATGCTACGATTTATGTGGATTAAGCTTACTTTGTAGTGATAATTATATACTCTTCTGAATAAGATTTTAATATCAAATGTGAAACATCAGCTACCCTCATGCATAAAAAAAGCATTCTACAGTTGCCTAGAAAACATGACTTTCATGACCATTATATACAATTTGGACTGGATTTACTAGTTTGCTTTACATGAAGCTTCAGATAAACAAGTTTATCTGGTTCTGGTGATAGAGAGTAAAGCAAGGGAGGGAGTCAACACTAACCCTTGCTTGTCTTCAATTGTGTGTTCAGGCCAATGACAAAAGCTGATTTCTTTCCACCTTCCAGGAAAGAAAGCAAGCACTTTTGGAGCAAAATAAACACTGCTTGTCCTGGAGCCAAGATTCTCAGTATGTCACATTCTTCTCTATTCCAGATATGGGAATAGAAGACTGATTTAAGGCTTGGGAAGGAGAAATACTAGCACCTCATCTGTTCATCTGTGTATGCTCAAATAAGGGCCAGCATTTATACCTATGGGAGTGTCCTCACAGCCTCTGAGTTTTCTCACAAATTTGAGGTAGTTTCAGTTCCTTACTTAGGGAGTCTGAGCTCAAGCAGCAAGCTATCAGTTTGAAGAGGAAATGCAATTTTAAAGAAATTTTCTTCATATAGTTTGAGGATTTTCTCAGGAGCATGAGATTCTTTTTGCTGACATTTCGTCCAGTCTGTGTGTGGGGGAGAGAGAGGAGAACGTGTAAGGAAAAATGTGAGTGGAAGAAGCTAATCTAATTCCACAATGGGGGAAGGGGAGAAGTACTTGGGTGGTAATACTAATCTCTGCTGACCTCTCTGAAATAAAAGGGAAGGAATAGTGCTAAGGTAGTATTACTATCAGGTAGCAAGTTGAATGAAAAGCCCTGTGAAATTGTAGGTTTTTTCACAAAAATGTTGGTTCATCTGATTCCTGGCAGCTCTGCAGATACTTAAAAATTAAGAGGTGGGAAATGGGATTTGGATCTTGTGGGGCTTTTTGTCCCCTCTTTGTATCTATATAAAACATTGAAAAAAGTGATTATGATAGAAGGATTTGTTTCCTTATCCTTCAAGATAATAGTTGAGAATAATGAGCAGTAATTAACATGAGAGCAGGACTCTAAAAGAAAAAAACATTCTTTAAACATAGTTGACTTGATTAGCTTGTATATTTGGCTTGATTGCATGCTTGACTTGACTATTTGCAAATAATGCCTTATTTTCTGGACAGTCGATGCAAATTGGACCTGCAGCTATAGGAAACCACATTTTACGTGTGTACTTGAAAATAAGGTTTCAAAGAGTACTGAAGTGCAAGCTTTCTAACCTGGCTCCAGGCTTCCCCACTTAATCCCAGTTTCAACAACAGTATTATTGGGGATAAACTAATTGGTAGATGTAGTCCAGGTCTTGTTCAGGGGTGTAAGATGTGGGCCAATGTAAATAAACAGGATAGATGCCAGGATTCTGAAATTACAGGGCATGGTGATGACTTAAGATGCTTAGGTTCTGAAATGGGAGACACCAGACTTTCAAAACTGTCCATGTCTAGCCCCAGTTCAGTGTCACTGAGACTTGTGCCTGTTGAGTGCTTTTAGAAAGCACTTCATGCTCAGTGAGTGCTGAATGAAAGTGTCAGTGTTTTATTTTCAGGCAGCTAATCATGGCATAAGAAAGGTGAATTTTAAGAGGTTCTCTTGGACAGAATTGCCTTATTAAATGTGCTTCTGCCTTCAGGCATTTATATCTACAGAGGAGAGGCCAAGAATGGGCTCTTGGCTCAGCTGCTAAGAGCAAAGTTCTGCTCAGAACTTGTCACTTTTTGCCTGAGTATACCTGTGGAGCAAGGGACAGTACTGCTTGTATTTGGGACAGTTGAAGTTAGCTAACAGTGTTTTATATGGGACAAATAAGGTAGTTTTTTCACCACAGAAAGGATTTTGAATATATAGAGAGCCTTCCTGCTCTCTCTCCTCTATTTTAAATTTTGTCAAAGGATAAAATGAATACCAGAGTATTTTATGTGATCTAGAAATTCTAACAGTGTTTGATATTTTAGATTTTTTTCACTGCTTCTTGCACATGTAAAAACACCTGCAGAGTGTGTGCCTGGAGCAGCTGCTCTCCATGTTTCTTGGCATCATATTCCAGTCAGATATCAAGTATGAGGTAGTGCAGGCATTTCAGCTAGTTGATGTTGTTAAAGCACAGCTTTTAACTAAAAGTTTTTGTTCTGAGGTTATGACATTGGGAAAAATGTTGATGCGCAAGGTAAGGAAAAAAGCAAGGGATATGTGTTACTAAAACCAAGACAAAAATTTCCCAAGTACCGGTTAAGTTGAAGTAGTTTAGTCTTTCGAATTTCAGCCTGGTTTTAGGAACTTTTTGACAGAAATTACTGATACTATAGTCTTTAATAATCACAGTTATAGCAATAGCTTTTTAATATTTTGGCTGGCAACAGTTCAGTAAAATTTGGAAAGAATAGGCCATTAAAACTTTCCTGATTCTTTGTTGCTGTTGGAGACCTTCCATTTCAAATTAAAAATGCGTGAGGAAAAATGGTGGTTGGAAGAAATGAGAATTCTGAGCATTTAACTTCTGTTCTGCATACATAAATAAGTGAGGTGTTTTCAAGACTTTGTAGGTGGTAGGGTAGAAAGTATATACTTTGCAAATAGTCATTTTGACAGTATTACTCAGTGTGGAGGGCTGCTCCTGTTGTGCCTTCCCTCTTACTTGGGGCAGAGCAAGTGGGGGGCTGCCTTCTGGGCCTTGTTGGCACTGGCTGGATGTTCCACAGGTGGTGTGCTTTCACCGTGGGTTACTGGGACTGTACAGTGAGACATTTAAAAGTGAGGAGGTCACTGAGCTTGTTTTCAGTCAAGAGATAGAGAGACCCATCCCAGTCACTGAGGAGCGTGTGAGCTGTCTGTGTAGAGGGAGGAGCTGGCAGCTGGTCCTCATGAGGTAGACTTTTAAAGAGGTGTCTGAGATGTGGGAGAGGCCTCTGGCTCAGGCAGCATTACTTCCCGTGACTGTGCTGGCTGCGTGGCTTAGGGTGCAGAGAAATTGCACTCAGAGCTTGTTAATACAAATGATTAACACCTGAATTTACTCTCTTGTCCTGGAGCGCAAAAGGTGCCTCCACACAATGCCATTCCTTTCCTGTGGAAGTAGTACTCCTGCGCGGTCTAGGAGTAAAGCAACCTGTCAGGTTCATGTCTGTGCATCTCCAGCGTTAATTATTTTAATTTCTCCAGTCTTCCTACACTGTGTTGTGCTCTCTGCTGTGTGAATGTCCCTGTTCGGATGTGCTGTGGCTGTGACCTTGTGTGAATTTTGGATGTATGGGTAATCCATGCCCTAACAGTTCATGTGGAGTTCATACCACCTAACCCTTTGGCTTGCCTACCCCAATCCCATTTCCAGCTAAGTGGCCATGTGGTTTCATATTAAGATGCCATCATAATGCTCTCCCAAGAAGAAGATAAATTACCTTGTCCTTGGAAGGTGCACCTTTCAATGTTCTATAATCTGTCCATTCTTACCACAGGGAGTGGAAGGACAGGGCACAGGATTCCAGCACAACAGATCTTGGTTTTCTTAGATAAAGAGGAGAGAGGGAGAGGACTCATTGCAAGAAAAATGGCCTGACACAAACCGACTAAGAGTCGATTCAGAACTCTGCTAGTACATCTAGATTTCTTTGCCAGTCAACCTGAAACACTGACAAACACGGACTACAAAGGGCATCTGTGGGTGTTTGAAACAGACTAATTCATACTGCTTGTACAAGAGAAGAGTCTTTGTTCTACTTGCAGTTTTGCATTCTGTCATTTTTGGTCAATATTATTAAGATTTTCTGAGATTAGTTTACCCTCTCTCCTTGGATTAGCTCCTCTTTGCTCAACTGAGATCAGCTAAAAGTGTACCCTTAATGGAAATAGTTCATTTTTATTCTTTTTTCCTGTGTTTTAGGTGGTTGCTATTCTTAATCTCTCATCCCTTCTTGTTATCAACTAGATTTCTTTCTCTGAGTTCTTAGACGTAGGGGTTAAATGCATATGTTAAATGGTGATTCATTTTAGTTGGTAAAAGAGTGATATACAGCTGTATAGCCACTGACATAACTGCAATTAGAGGCCTAAATTGAGAAGATAGTCTGTGTAGTTTTGATATGGTATTCTACAAAAGCTTCATATGTTTTTCTCTTAGAAAAATTACTCGATATAGTCTTTATTTTGCAATTTATCAAAATGTTCAGGTATTACATAAAACCAAAAGCTTTTGTATGCATTGAGCATTTAGATTTCTGTATGCACAAAGGACCACACGCTATTGAAACTTCCCAGAATCTAAGGAGACAGCAAATTCAGAAGAACTGTGCGTTGCAAATGTTAGCACTCCTACAAGATTTTTCTTCCTCCTTGTGAAAAACATCCATCACAAACAAACTGGTGGGGAAAAAATATTTATTGAGCCAGGCACTTCCACTGTCAGCTCCAGACTGGTGCCTGGCTTGTAGCAGGTGAGCTGTACAGATGGAAAAACCTGGCCATGCATTTTCCTGCCAACAGCTTCACTCCAACTTGCCTCAGTACGGTCCTTGGTGCTAGAGAACCATTTTGTGGGAAGTTCTTTAATCCTCATAACCAGCATGTTGGCCTACTCATTGCTGTGACAGACAGGCACTGCAGTTTAAAGATAGTTTCAAGGAAGAAAAGTTATATAGAAAGTTACCAAGAAGTTACTGAAAGAGATCTGCTTTAATGAGAATTCCACTTGAATCCCAGCTTGTGCCATTTTGTACGTGGCTGTACTTGTAATGGCTGTTTTTGTGATGGATTCTGCTTGGACTTTGAAAATTAGTTTGAGTTGTTTTGGGTTTGGTGTTCTGTGTGTTTGATTTTTATTTGCAGGAGCTATCTGTAAAACGCAAGCAGATCTTGTTGCTTGTACTGCTACAGCTGGGGCCTCGGTGGCTGGGTGGATATTCATATGCTTTTTACTGTGATCAAGAAATTGTTTTCTGTAGGATTCTTTTCCTGTGGATGTAATGTGTTTGGGAGTTGCAGCAGACATGCTTATGATGTCTGTTATGTTGTTAAATAGGGAATTGGCTTACATCTTCGACAGAACAATCCACACTATTTAATCACAGCTGAAAGGATTCGGGATTTTGCAGGATGGGGAAAAGTGGAGTAGCAGAGCAGGATTTGGAGGGGGAATTGGTGGTGGTGGTGTTGTTATTCTTGGCATATTCCTTTAGAATATTTAGCACAGAATTTTCATTAGCAGTTCATGTATTTTTAGTCCCTACGAGAAGATGAGATCTTTTAATCTGAATAATCCAAATAGCTTGATTCTAGATGTACATTCTGAAGTCTAAGAAAGTGCCATGAAATCATAGAATTCCCTGGTACAGATAGTAGAGCAAACATGCTGTGCGAGGTGTATGTGAATCTCATGCTGACTAGAAACACATTTGTCTCTGGTTTTTCATCCATTTATTTCATGTTGTATTGTCCCTACCTTTCCATTTTTGAATGGTTTATTTATTTTTCTCTTTTGGAATTCAGATTTCATCTTTCTTTTAAATGTGACCTCAGTCTGCTTTCCCTTCTATTATCTTTTGATAATGACTTTTGAACATTACTTGTTGAAAATATATCTGGCTTAGTAAATACGCAGAATAGTTGATTGCTGAAAACCAGCAAGTTGTGAAATAAGGAAAAAGAAGCTGCGCTGAAAAGCAACCAGCAATATGTAATTTTTCAGTAGTGTAATATGGAATTCTAGGTGAAAAGGCTAGTATTTTAGCAAGTATCGTTGAAGCCTGTGTTTTCAGTCAGACACTGCAGAGTATTCAGCCTTTTATGTTGCCATTATATGTGCATAAGCCTGGTTATCTGTAAGTAAAAACACATGGAAGGCACGGAGCTGCCTAGACAATTGGAAAACTAAATAGTGAGGCTGTCCTCCTTGCAATTTGTTAGGTTAATATGCAGGAATGTGCACCTGAGCCAGGATTGTATGGTGATGGGGAGGCTTCAGGTAGGTGATTTAAAGGAAGGGGGAGGAGGTTCCAGCACTACCATTGGGCCATCTAAAGCTGTTGATATCAGTTACTGATCTCCAGGTGATAAGCATTGCTTGTGGAACTGTCTTTTCCATTTCCAGCAGCAACTTTGGAACCTTTGAGAAATAACAAATTGACCAGTGATGATTGATGCTATATCTTAGGTTTGTACTATAGCTCACTGCCTCAAGATTTTATTCTCTGAGGTCTGGAGGGAAGCAGAGAGAGAAGGGACTGCAGCTGTATCTTAATCAGAAATATAAATGGGCAAGAGTGCTCCATCTGAGAACACTTAATGTCCAGGGAAAGCTGAAATAATTAAGCAGGCACGTGATTTATTTGCTCCTCTGCTTATCAAGCGGATGAAGCTTTGACTTTGCCAGAATATTTAGGGATGTGTTCCTAAGTTTTCAAAATGGTTTTGGACAACTGAGTATTATGTTGTAGTGTGGTGAAAATGTTTTAACACTTTGAAAAACTATGGAAGCCTAACCATCTGGGGAAGGAAATCTTTTATTTGTTTTCTGGCAATGCAGAGCAGCATAGAATGCTGCTAACAGTTCAACTTCATTTTTTTTAACTGCAAGGAGAAGCTGAACAAAGCAGATCGCTATCAATTCCATAGCTACCTTGCTTGTGTGCATATTGTAGTGCTTCTCATAATTTGGTCATGAGATACTACAAACTACCATGTGAAAGGAAGAAGAACTTCCTTTCCTAACAACAGCTTCACTGACTTAAACCTGTCAAAATCACGTTAATAGCTGATTTATTTTAATAAACCTGTGACTACTAATTGATCTTTATGAAAAGATCAAACTCTTGACCATAGGATATGGACTAATGCAAGTTCGTTGAGTTTATTGATTTAGAGCCTACAATATTGATATAGATCATTATTGTCTTAACCCAAGTTTTTCTTGAGTAGGTGCTCAAAGTTCTTTATCATCCCAGTGGATGATTTGTATTATTTATATTTGGTGGGTTCTGTTAAAGTTTTGAGAATTTTTGTGGCTGAGGGTTGAACATGGGTTATTACTACTTGAATACTGCATGCAAGGAGAAGAAAATTATGTAGTGTTAAATCAGTCTGTTTAATTTCCCAGGTAACATGCATGTGTCACTAGCAGAGGCTCTGGAGGTTCGGGGGGGACCACTGCAAGAAGAGGAAATATGGGCTATTTTGAATCAAAGTGCAGAGAGCCTTCAAGAATTATTCAGAAAAGGTAAGCATTTTTAAAGATAAATACAGAACTGGAAACATCTTGGTTATGTTCACATGTGATATAAGTAAACTCCCTTGTCCTTCCTAGGCTCTAAACCCAGACAATAGCTTGCTCCTAGGTTGTCTTTGGGTAAGTGCCTAGCTGCAGCCCAGCCCAAAGGATGTTTTCAACCATCACCTCATGTTCTGTCAGAACCTGTGGCACATCCAGTTTCTTCTGGTGATAAATTCAGTTTGGTAGAAAGCTAGCACCGAGTTTTTGCATTATTTTAGATTCATTGAAATGAGATGGAAACATAGGGAAAAAGTGATAAATTTTAACTCTGAGACTATTGGAGCACTTTGGTACTGAAGGGGACAAAGAAATGGGTACAGTGCTGTGCAGTCATGACTAGTTTGCTCTGAAGAGGTTTAGTCTCTAGAGAGGCAAAGGTGAGCTACAGAAAACTTGACCAGAGATCTCTAGGTATCATTCCCCACAATGCAAGTGGCAACACCTACATATCTTCTGAGAGGAATGTGTTGTCTTGTACTTCAAAGGAGTAGAAGTAAGTATTTCTTCTCCCTCCCACCTCCTAGATGAGTAGGCTCCAAGTTGAGCATCTGCAATCCTGCCAATAGTACACATTTTAGTACTAGGTCTGAGTATGGAACCTTTTCTCTTCTTTGTTTTCCTCTTTTTCTTTAAAATCTGCAGATCCTTAAGGCACTTCCCTCCGTTTCTTGCTTTTTGTAGCAAGAAAAGCTTAACCCAAGTATTGAGCTTTAACCTGGCCTCAGATAAAATACATGCTCCCATGATGCACCTTAGTGTTTCAGCACTTATATGGGGAGTCATCTCCTTACGTCTAAGCTTATGTATGTATGGATATGTAAGCTTATTCAGTTTTACTAACAAAAAATCAAAGGCTCACACTTCAAAAGTCATCATTGTTTTGCCACATTACTGTGCAAGGGGCACGTCTTTATTATTGAGGGCAAAATATTTTGGGTTTTTGCATGTATTTGATTTAGAATTTCATTAAGATTCAACATATAAGTTGGTTTGGGTTGTTTTTTCTAAGATTTGGTTTAGACCATCTGTTGAGTCAGACACCAGCTCTGTCTTACACATTGCACAGCCTCTGAGAATGATCTCTTGGATATTTCACAGGCTCCAGAGAAGGCAGATGTGGGCACAAAGTCCTATACAGTGCTTGATTTCTCATCAAGCTTGACTTAACTTTACAAATATGAATTTTATTCACTTCTCCAACATATTTTTTGGTAGGTGAATTATGGGTGGTTTTGATATCCCATTCAAATGTACTTTTTTACCTTTAGCAGCATGCTCACAGCCCATGTGTGGTAAAAAGCATTCCCTATTTTAGGAATGCTGAGTTTATTCTTGCAGTGTGACCAGCTGACCTGTCCTGCTGCTTCTCATATTGCAAAAAAGGGAAAGCTGGCATCTGCTTTCCTCTGTCTTTCACTCTTTGTTGTCTCTCGGAGACAATCAGAAGAATTATTTCATTAAAGAGGGCAGATTGTTAAGACCTTGACTTAAGAGATCTTGAATGATTAGAGGTTTACTCTTGTAAAAGGAATTGACACATGGAGCTCCATCTTTTAATCCACCTGCAAGATCACAGTTCTCTGAGCACATAGCAGTGAAACCACTTAAGACTTTATCCTAGGTCTAAATTCTTTTCAAGAAGAAAGCCTCCACTGAGAATAAGAGCTCACCCTCTCTTGTCCTGAGAGTACTGCAGAAAAGTTATCATAATCACTATCAAGTCTGCATGTAAGCATCGACAAGAGCACAGTCAGCCCTCCTTTAGAAGAACAAGTACTGAGAGATGAGAGCACAAAAGAGAAATCTGCCCCAGGACTTTTGATATGTGTTTTTAAGGCAGGGGAATGTTTGCCAGCCAAGAGTGGCTAGGGTGGCAGACACTTCTGATCTTACTTCCTATCTGTGAAGACTGAAACACAAATTCAGATAAAATCAGTGCCAGAAGAATCTGTCTCTTCTTGGAGATGAAGCTATTTTATTGAGCTGTTTTTCTGCTAGTTCAGCAAACTATTTTCAGTTGCATGCTATTAATTAACCTGGGATATATAGCCTTTGGTAAAACGCACTTCAAGAGACACAAATGAAAGAGCTTTACTGTGTAGCTAAGGTTGATAAAGGCAATCTAATTCCTCCCAGCAGGAGTTGGATAACCAGTCAGTCTTTAATGAAGATTTGTCTTCACTAAGGAAGCAGTCTAGAAACTTCTTCTGTCATCTTGAATATCAGTGTCTCTGCTGGCTTGTAAAGGTGTTGTGGACGTGCAGGAACAGAAAATGTGGAGATTCCTGTAGGCTTCTCTGACTCAATTTTGTTCTTTTTTTGTGGAGGACTGGTAGCAAACTGAGGATCCCAGAGAAATCTTGTTTTCCTTGGCCAAATTTCAGGCCCATTTCTTCCATGCATATAGCACGAAAAAGCTGTTTTATGGAAGAGGGTGAGTTTGCAAAATTTTTCAGAACTGACTGATTGCTCCTGGGCAGAGGGCAAAGGGGCAAGCTTTTAACTTCTGCAAGTTCACAGCATGTTCAGCTTTGACCAGTCTCAGAAGTGCTCTTCCTCCTTGTACAGAGTCCTGGACTCCTTGAACATGCTGTTCTCTAAAAAAATGTAAACTTTGAGTGTTTTGTACATTAACTTTCTTCAAAAAAATTAAATAAGGCATATTGTTCAACAGTCTGTGCTCCAGCTGTTTTGAAATGAGGGGGCTGAAAAGGCTGTGGAAATAGTCAACGCTTAAATTGCCATCTGTTGCAGCCTCCCTACACCAGCTCAAGAACCACATATGTTTAAAGGAATTAGTAACAATTTATTTATTTATGCAGTCTTGGTAGACTTTTGGTAGTTTGTTTGAAGTTGGGAATCCTGCTATTATTCTATCAACTGAGAACCTGTTCTTCAGTTAATTTCTTTCTTAAACTGGTTTCTGGAAATGAGGGAAAAATGCCCAAAAGAAACCTCTGTTACAGATTTGAGGACTTCTTGATATATAAAAGTTCTGCATGTCTTTTAGTGAGTCTATCTTCTTATCCATCAAAGCACTTAATAAAAGAAGCACAGAATGAAAATCCATTGTCTTATATGGTTACTTGCTTATCAAACCATGTCTGATTCAGTGACTGATACAGAAATCCCTCTTTATATTTGCAATTCTAACAGATGTTGAACTCCTTAAAAACACTTCACAAATCGTTATAAGCAATGAAAGCTTGGATTGAAATGCCCAGTTGCTAATCACCAGTTTGGAAGATGAGCTCTGGTAGCTGTCTTGTCAGCATGTTATAAGCTGTTAAATGAAGGAGAAAGACAATCTAGGACTCAATTGCAGATCTGACATCAGTTGCAGTGGTGATGTTGAGATTAATCTGGAGATTTGAAAAGGCCGATACCAGACCTGCCCTTCTCTTACATCTGTTTAATTATCTGCAATAACTATTTTGTTGTTGAAAGGGTGTATCAGCTGTTTCAGACGTGCTGTATCTTGTACTCAGTACTCCATGAGGTCAAAGGAACAAGTCTTTGAAGTAATCTCAAATGTGAGTGTATAAGCATAAGGAGAGTGCTGTGCTCACTGCTGCTGAGAATTATAAAACCAGCGTCCCTCTAATTTGGTAGGTTTAACTGGAAAAGATTTATCTAAACTTGAAAGTGGGAAAGCCTTCATACGTCACTTAGGCCACTCCTATGCTAAAGTGTGTGTTGAAGATTCTGAAAATAATCAGACCTTAAGTTTGGAGACATGTATCTAAAGGAAGGGGAAGAGAAGGGAAAGTGAGTCTGACATTAAAAAGACAGGTTGAGCAAAGAAAGAGTCTTTACAAATTGAATGTCTTGCAAATTTATATATGATAAATGATTTATGTAAAGAAAAATTGTATCATCTGAAAGTGAATGTGAAGAAGGAAGATGTTGGGTTTTGGGGACCTGTAAGTCTTGTTGACAGTCAGACTATTGTACCTGCTTAGCTTGGATAAGTGTAATGATAGGAAGGAAGGCAAGTGTGAAATGTCTTGGTGGGGACTGGTGGTGGGTCCAAAGTCATCATAGACCTAGTTGGAATGGAGTGGGAAATGGATTGGTTTGGTTGACAAGCAGGAAAGTGCAATAGGAAGGGGAAAAAACCCAAATCCTCATTTTCCAGCCAGTCCTTGTTGGCAGGCATTACGTGATTGTTCTTTCCCTTTGCCAGTAACTGTTGAGGAATGATATTTTTTCTTTGTCTGGTAACGTTTGATCTTCTGATTGCTGAGAAGGAAAGAGATTGGACTTTTCTAAATTTGTTGGGGTTTTAAAAAGTTTTTATTTTATATTCCTCGTCCCTTGCTCCACCTACACCCACCTGACTCAGGCCAAAGAGGCTCGGTTACTTACTTGCACTCTTTCCAGAACTCTGCTGGAGTTGTCAATATTACAGTGAAGTGTAGTGTTGTGTTATGCTGAGTGGGGGGCAACTCAGGAACAACACATGCGATCTCAGAAACTGATGGTTCACCCTGTTTCTTGCTCCAGTACTCTCAGGAGAGAGTACATTTCAGTTTTCCCAGGGGTTCAGTATCCCATCAGAGCCCTCTGCGCAGTGCCATCCCTTTGTGCGGAAGGAGAGGGAGCAGAGGCTCTGCAGTGCTGCTTCCCCTGCACACCAGGCGTGCAGGGACATGCTGCACCAGCCCCAAGGAGGAGAGGATTTACTGCATAAGTGGTCCTGTGTGCTGGCAGAGTCCTGGCCAGGCTAGAGATGAGCCAGTGGTCTGCCTGCCTCCAGCCTGGCCTGGGCACACGAATTGTCAGCTTCCCTTGCTCTAGGAGAAACCTCACTTGTCTCAGTGAGGGTCATGGAGCAAGGCAAAGATGTGTGTTAAAAAACCTGTGTATATTTTTGGGTTGTTACGTGCTTTTTAAAGATTTTGTGTGTGTTCTGTGCAAATGGCTGTGGCCTAAGAGAGAAGTGGGGGGGAAAAAATCCTGAAGGACTTCTTGAATTGTGACTGTAGTTTGGGAATTCAAAATTACTTGCCATCAGTGCTGTAAAATAGATCCATTTCAAATATATAGCTTAACCTAATATCTCTTATAATGTGGTGGGTCTTTTTTATCTTAAGCTACTTGTATGCCGTTAAAGCACATAAAGGATTTTTTCCTCTCTCATTTTTTTGGCAGATGCTCTGTAGCTGAAGATTATTTCTGTTTTTATTGCATTTAAAGCCAGTTCACTCCCTCACTTTAAGTAAGACCACACTATTTATCTCTGTCTTGGCACTGCTTGATGTACTGTGCTCTCACAAGTGTTTTGTTACCAACTTGCATAGTTCTGGAGTTAACTCAGAAGGCTGGCAGCTCTAGTGCAGTTGAAAGCCTGTTGGATAGAAAATTGACCAGGAGCCATATCCTGAATTCCAGCACTTTCAGAAAAAGAGGTTTGAAACTTTTTTTGGTCATTTTCTTCTGTATTTTCAGGAGTATGTTTCTCTTGCTGCTCTTGTAAATAATTCTGAAAGCCTGAACAGAAGATGACATGAAAATTATAACTGTAATCTAGTTTCTGTTGTTTTCCTGTAGTGGCTGGCTATTTGATGCATTGCATCTTTGTTGCTGTTCTTCCGTGGTACAAACACCTTAAAGGGTAAGAGTAGTGTTACTGAAAACTCTCTCCTATGGTAGATCTACCTAGTTGGAGCTTTGAGACAGTTTTGGTTTATGGTCCATGCCTCAAGGAAAGAACTGGACATTGAGCTGTTTTATTCTCATCCTTTGTAACAGTAGATTAGATTCCCTGGAGTTCCCACCTTCCCACCTCCCCGGTGGAGGCATTGTGATCTTCTATATTAGTAATAATCTACTAAAAGAGGAAGCTAAGAAAATGTCAATAAAGCAAGCTTGGCAAAATCAGTCCCTTTTCTAAATTTATAATTAACCACATGAATTTTACATTGCTTCAGGTCATGAAGATTCTTCAGTGGGAGTGGATCAATAAATTCAGATTCTACATCTGTAGGAGACAAATGCATGTTCCAGAGTTTGTTTAAATTAATATTGGGAAGACTTCAGACTACATGTAGGGGTGTTTTAATTGTTCTTAAAACTAAATCAATTTTTCATCTCAATAACTCTTGTTTCTGTAGTTTGTTTCAGAATATGAAGAGTTTTAATGTATTTAAAGTATTTGTCACACAAAATGTTAAGGTTAAAGCCTCTATATTACTTAAGGTTCCTGTGTTGAGACTTATAAGCAGAAATCTTACAATATTTTAAGGTGTTGCTTGTTTGAGTTTTTTATATCAGTGATGTCTCTGCACTAAAGTAGTGAAAAATCTGGTAGTTACCAACAGGGTTATTTTTGAAAGTCAATGGCCAGCTAAGGTCTTCCTAAAATATTGTATAGCCTTGCTATATAATGTGATGTTTTCTTAGTACATATAACAGGAACGTTCTGTCCATCTTTGTTTCTTTTGTTTAACATCTGAACTTGCTGTCACAACTGTGAACAGCCCTTGTTCTGTTTGCTTCAGAGGAAGTGGAGTTAGAAAATTGAAGGACTTAACTGGTAGATCCTTTTACACCTGATACCTGCAAGCAGTAATTTAATACATTTCCTAGGAGATTAGAAATATTCTAGATTACAAGATAGTTGAGCAGTCTAGGAACCAGCACTGAAGGAATATTCTGAGCTGGTTGGAGAATGGAAAATGTTAGTGGTGGTGCTGAAGGAGAAAAATATTATTCTGCTGTTGTTGCTTACGATGTAAAGGGAAAAGGAGGACTTGCCATTCAAGTGTGTGTTTCCTCAGATCTTTGATATATCATGTAGCAAAAGACAGTGTAAATGCCTCTTTGCCTATGAGAAAATAACAGTTAACTTTTAATTTTTACTTAGATAAAAAAACCTTGTGCCTTCTACAGTGAAACTGAGCTGATTCGTATTTGAGGTGTAGAAAAAAATGCTTTGACTCAAGGAAGGGGGTCTCTCTTTTTCCTGCCTTAGTTCATGGTAGTTTTGGAGGTTTAACACCTTCACATGTGCATGTGGCCTGTTTCTCCCCCTAACTTTTTTTTGGAGGGGTTAGATCTGTGGCCAGAATCTTGACAGCATTATTATTGGACATCAAAAACCTAGCTGACACATTGCATATTCTTGGTCACTTTTGATTCTGCAATTTCAGTGCTTGTTTTGATATTTTCAAGTATTTATTCCCAGGGTTCGAATGGGCAATCTTACTAAGGTTTCAGGTTTTTTCTTTGCCCACTTCCACTGCTGCCTAGAGTTATTCTAATATTTTGTCCCTTCAGACTAAAAAGTACTTTCGTGCCCCAAAACTTTTCCATTTTGCCCTCTTCTATCATCCAGTCTGAGTGTTTCCCTTCTGTACTAACTTTTTCTGTCTTCAAACCATTGCTGCTGCAGTAGTGCTATGTTAGTATAGCAGCAAACTCCATTCCTGTTGTAGGAATTAGCCTGAATGACAAGCACTACAAAAAGTGAACATTTTATATGCCAACTTTAACATAAATGAAGTCACTTGAGGACAGGAGAGATTGCTATTATTCATACCAGCGAGCTCAGGATGAGCCTGATAAATTACAAAGAATAGTCAAAAAAGAGGTGTTACTCCTCAGTGTGATTAAAATTGAGGTGGTGGTTGTGGTTATGAAACACTGCGGGTGGAAAAGGAAGCATGAATCTATTCCACCAATAGTATGCAGGCTGATAATAACATCAAGCGAGGGCATCAAACAACATTGCTTTGTTTTCAGGGTGGTTTTTTTTTTTTCCCCTTTTCAATTACAGCTGATCCTACTGCTCTGGGTTTCATCATTTCTCCATGGTCTCTCCTGTTGCTTCCATCTGGCAGTGTATCATTTACTGATGAAAATGTCTCCCAGCAAGACCTGCGAGCGTTCACAGCACCGGAGGTTCTGCAGAACCATTCCCTGTCATCCCTGTCAGATGTTGAAAAGGTACCTCTTCCTTGACAGCTGTGGTGTTTCGCTGTTGATCCCTTCACAGGATAGCTTTAAACTGTCCTTTTTGTTTCCCCATGGTTTGTGATCGGTGGTATTTCTTTTCTGAGGGGAGAGGGATCCTCCTACTTTGTTTTTGTTGGTTTAAGTGGAATAGTGATGATAGTTGCATGCAGTCATGTATATGCTCCTGACAGTCATACTTGGGCACAGAACAAAAACTTAAAACTAGCAGTAATCAACTCTTTGGCTTCTTTTTCTGAAAGATTTCAGTGACATCCCGAATTTTAATTTTCAGAATTTCTTTGCAAAGTACATCCTACAGGTAAGCAAAGGAATTCACTCAAGCAGTCCTGGGCTTCAAAAAAACCCTACACTATTCCTACACTCATCTCAGAAGAAAAAGGGTCTTTTAATGAACATAAGTTTTCCTCAGTTGCATGCAAAGTTGTTCCTTTCCACCTTTCTTTTTTAACTCTTCTCCAAGAGTAGATATTCAGACAGGTAAGGTTTGTATATGTGATCTCCTCCAGGTCACTGACAGGTACAGTCAAAATGAGTAGCTTCTCAGCTGTTTTCTTAACATGAATTTCTTGCAAATGGTAACACTTTCCCCAGAAAACCATTCCCTTGACTTAGTCAAAGCTATTTAGAGGTGGGAGTGGAAAGGAAGCTGAACTCTATCTCCTTGGCTTCTCTCAATCAATAATCCGTAGAGGGAAGCCAGCCGCAGTCAGTGTTGTAATCTGGGAACAATTATGACACTTGGCAGTCTTCCTCCAGGAAGAACAGCAACATGCTCTTACTCCAGAGGAAAGTGGTATTGGCATCATTTGCTCTTGTGTGTATAATGACTATTAAAACACGTTTTTCTGTGTTGAATGTTTTGTGTTTGCAGCTTTTTGTATATAGTCAGTTTTCTTTAGGACTGTATCACTGAATACCTACTGAAAATCAGTTTTCTCTGTTACGCTCAAGACCATTAGACATCCTTCTTCCTCGTATAGTCAAAATTAATGGTATAATAAAATATGTTTACAGTTTTATCTATGACAAAACTATAAACAATTAACAACCTAGGTTGAAGGTTTTAATAGAGAAGTAAAAATAACGCTGACATCAATGCAAGTTCAGATTCCATTATGTGGGATGCAGCTGCCAAGTTCTGTAGTCATAACGTTGGAATTGTGTATTTGCTTTCAAGAGGGACAACACTTTTTAAGACAGTTACCTCTAGTGTCACATCTGAAGTTAATGTACAAAACAGGCCTTTAAAAATGGCAGAAAAAATAGTTTTGGAGTGACAAGTTTGTGACCTTTGTCAGAGCTGATTGCATGCTTTGTTCTGTGCCAGTATTCAGTATGCTACTTTTTTCTTTGTGAAATAATAGGGCACTGTTGCTATGAAAAGCCATGCTGTGATGTTTCTTAAGCTTTAGGAAAGAAATAATCAGAGGGACCTCTGTGGCCTGTAAATTCCAACACAGAGCATATCAATGGGCGATGACCAAATACTGACATTCTGTTCATGTGCAGGGCTGATTAATCCTCTCTGACTATGGCTGTGTGAATTTCTTTCCTGGTATCAGCATAACTTTGCTTGCTGGATAGAAGGTGATTCACTTACTTGCTCATGGAAGAAGAAAGCTCCCTGAAACATAGCTTTGCACAAAAACTGTTGTTAGGACTTTATTAGTTGATGTTAGTAGGACTGATAAATAGCTTTTCTGTGCATTTCTTTCTTGACTGCTTCCCTTTGCATTTGTACCAAACTGTGTATTGGCTGGTACACTGTTTATTTGTAAGAAAGATGTTGACTTCATGTTTCTTAGATCCTGCTTTGCTGACTGTGGTAACTTTTAACAAACTTCAACCTTCTTTTTCTTGTTCTGTCACAGTTGGGTGTAGTTCACTAAATTAATTTACTGAAAATATTTGCTGTTTTCCTGAAAGCTGCTGAAGGCAGAAAAATATATATATTTTCTTTTAGGCCTTGTATC
The DNA here is from genome assembly GCA_013400975.1 of Atrichornis clamosus. Classification (NCBI taxonomy): domain Eukaryota; kingdom Metazoa; phylum Chordata; class Aves; order Passeriformes; family Menuridae; genus Atrichornis; species Atrichornis clamosus. The sequence continues at coordinate 84,728 of WBMZ01014016.1, read as the reverse complement.
AGTCAGGGACAGGGTTGTATTTGTCTTTTGAGTTCTGACTGTATACAAATTAGCAGCATATTCAAGAAGAAATACTAAAAAAAATGACAATAAATAAATCCCTTTTGATTCCAAGACATGCAGTCAATCTGAATTCAAAATAAGTCTGAGGTATCTGCAAGCTTACTGGAAATAGTGTAACCAAACCATTCAAAATTATAAGGAAGACTGATTTGGGAAATTAATTTAGTGTTGATTTATATATTGTGGAAAATATTTTTAAAATCATAGCACGAAAACTAACTAGACTTTTTGAATAAATGCTTTTATTTTGAAATGTGTTTTCAGATAGATTAGTAGGGTAGCATGTTTTAGTTTAGACATCTGATTGCACTACTCGGTTTTGGAAATACCTTCTATTATCTTGAAACTCAGAATCATAGAATAATGGAATACCAGGAGTTGTAAGGGATCCACAAGGATCATCAAGTCCAACTCCAGATTCTGAAGAGGGCAACCTACAAATAAAATCGTGTATCTGACCATTGTCCAAATTTTTCATCAACTGACTTAGGACTATGACAATGTGACTAATTAGAATGAATACATTTTATAATAGACTTTTTATTTGCTGTTCTTGCATTGTTGGGCGACTGAAGGGGTTGGCGAGCTTCTCTTTTGGTTTGTTTAGGGGTTAATTTCTTGATTGTTTTTGTGTGTTTTGTTGGCTTGGGTTTTTTTTAAAGGTTTTTTTGCATCCATTATTGCCCTGAAAGCATATTCACCTTTTCCTGTGTAGTTGTGGTATGTCTTGATATCTAAGGAAGACTTTGTACAATTTCAGTGGAAAGTGTAATGGGTAGTATACCAGATACAGAGCAATTTTCTCAGTATTTGAAAGAGGATGTTTGTTTCTGGTTGCATGGGGCAGTGGTATTAACTGAGAACCCTTGATGCATATCTCTGACTACTGTTCTAATCTGTTCAGATTTTTGTGGATTTATATATCTAGAACTTAAGGTGTTTTGCTTTTAGTATGTGAAGAGACTGACTTAAGTGACCTTTTATTTTGTTGCTGTCCCTGTAATTGTTGTTCATTGCCTTCAGTATTATTTAATAAACTTGTTGCTTTAAGTAATATAAGTATTACTAATAACTTGGTAGAAAGAGCCATCACTAGTGTATAGTCCTTATACAGTCCAGAAAACCTACTTTTATTTTCTACACTAAACTGTTTTGTTTTGACAGCCACCTACAGAGCTAGCATGTGCTTGTTCTCTTAATTCTGCAGTGTTTAAAGGTTTTATTCCTGTACTGAGGGGTTTAGGATGTCGAAGATATATATTAATTGTTAATTATATGTGTAATGGTTAATGTATTTGTATTGTAAAATATCAGTAATAGGTTAAGGTACTGCTTTTTTTTTATATATATATATATATGTTCTTTTGTAAATTCCTTCCTTTTCCTTTGATCCCAGTGTTTGTGATCTCATGATGATAGCCCCCTGTTTGAGCCGTGCTAAGGTCTGCCTTGCCTTCAGACTGAAGTTTTAAGGACCCTTGGACACAACCATGCAGTCTTTACTCCACACCAGGCTGATCATACGGGTTACATGAGTTTCTAGCTTCAGTGTGAGACGAAAGCTTAAAATTGAAGAGCGAAGATCGGGGCACTGGTTAGAGGCAGTATGTTTTGTAGCAGTAGGATTTGGTCCTCTAGACATCATGGTAAAGGAGAAGAAGGATTTGAAAGACAACTGAGCTTAAATACCTCAAATATATTTATAGGCAAAATAATGTTAAGTTAGTTGCTTTCCTTTAAAGTTCTGCTTTGCATTTCCAGTCTTGTTCACTGAGTTGACAAATGTCTTGTGTCTTATGCCAGGTCCATATTTATTCTCTTGGTATGTCACTCTTTTGGGGAGCTGACCACGAAGTGCCTCAAAGTCAGGTAAGTTTAGATTTGGTTTTGTTTAGTATTGCAACTTCAGAGTTGGTAGTTCGACTGACTCTGCATTGGAATTAACACGCAGGGTGTCATAACGAGATACTTAGGAGCAAGATGCCTTTCACAGAATCACAGAATGGGTCGGGCTGGAAGGGACCACAGTGGGGTCATCTGGTCCAACCTCTGTGCTGAGGCAGGGTCATCTCAGAGCACATGACAGGATTGTGTCCAGACAGTTCTTGAGTACCTGAGTGAGGGAGAGTCCACAGCTTTTCTGGGTAATCTGTTTCAGTGTGTGGTCACTGCATAGTAAAGAAGTTTTCTTCCCCATACTTGGAGCTTTTTCCTGTGAAGTGTGGTGTTGTCTTGCAGGAAGAAGGTGCTGATAGTACATTTCTGTTAGTGTCCATGAAGGTGTCTCTGGGCTAGTCTATCCTGTAATGCCGCAGGCTGATAGATAACAGTTTAAGCTGCTGACAAAGGAGAAAATAATTTGTTTTGGTTTAGGCTTATATAAAAACAAATATTGAAATAACATGATTGTTTTACACATAATAAAGCAACTTGTTCTCTATGCTGCCGTAGCTTCTGTGAGTCGGGACTTGGCACATACAGATACTTACCTTTCACAATGGCCAAGAAAGGCTATGAATTGTCTGGAACAGGGAGTAGACTCTCGCTATTGACTTGTCAGTCAATGCAGACACAGTTGCAGACTGCTTAGAGCTGAGTGTTATTGCTCAATGTGGTTATTTTACACACCCAGCAGAACTCCTAGACTGTGTTTCCAAAACTGACTGAAGATAAATGTGATTCATCATCTTCCTGACTGTTCCTTCCCTGCCCCCAATACAACTTTTAGAAGTAAATATTTAAAAGGGTAACAATAAGATGAAATACATCCGTAAAAGCATTTAATGATGGACTTGCAGCTGTGGGATTGTGCAGCTCAAGGAGAGAAGCAATCTGTGGTTCATATTTGGGTTTGTTCCTACTACTTGATGTTATGTATAAGAGTAAGGAAGGAAATTTTGAAAGACTTCAGCATTTTAGGCATTCAGTTCCTAATATTTTCTTTGACAGAGTGGTAGTTGGGTTCTCAGTTGTACTTATTTTGAAGTAGGTGCCGGAATGCAGCTAAGTGAGGTGAAAAACTTTGAAGCTCTTGACTGTTTAGGGGTACCTATTCCTAATGCCTACTGTGCCTGTCCCAAAAGCCCTAGTGTTTTCTTAGACAGCTTTCTTTGCTCTCCTGTCTTGTAGGAGACGAAAGGAGCAGTATTCAGCAGTAGTGGGAGAGTGACTTAAAGTAGGTAGAAGTAGGTGTTGAGCACAGAGTAGGCGTGAATTTTGGTCCCTGTTTTTTCCTTTGATATTAAGAGTGTAGGAGTAGTTTCTCCGTAATGCAGTGGGTCAGCATGCTCTACCTGTTAATATAACAGTATTTTCCCAAAGACTGTGTGTTGAGGGATGCCTGGAAGGAATTTACCTTTGAGATGTCGTGTGGATCCTCTGTCCTGTGGAGTTAGTGTACGTAAAAGGACGGTCTTGTGTATGGCATTACTTTTAAGTGTTAATTTGCATGTACAGGTTTTCCCATTTTTTAATACATTTTCTATATTTCTCTGCCTGTATTGGTTAATGAGCTGCTTCTCTGCTGGGAGTGTGGCTGAATACGAGATTCATATCTTATTTACATAAGTGATTTTTATGATTAGTTAGATAAACAGCTAGATGGGAAAAGCCTATGTTAATTAAATCAGGGTGGTCCAGAGTACCTTTTTTATGGTACACCTTAAGAGTGCTCACACAGGGAAGATTGAAAGATTGTAATTGTTGGAAGCACTCTGTGATGCAAAAAGCTTGACAGTGTTTGTAGTTTGTGGGTAACCACCCACTTTGGGAGAGCTGCAGATCAGAAAGCTCAGGTCCCAAGTGCCTGCAGCATCCGAGAACAAGTGTTATCGCCGACTGCTGCATACCCTGGGGAGGGATATTCTACACACAGTGTGCTGCATTAACTCAGTGGGGAGAGTAGAAATATATCTAGATTTATTTTTTTAAACTGTATGGGTGTTGTCCTGCAGTTACGAAGCTCTGCTTCCTTACCCAGTGGCTTTATTCCTTACTTTTTTGTTGGTATGGTTTGATTGGTCACTGGAGTTCGGAAATGATAACACATCTGCTGCAATATACTGGTGAGGTGAGGAACTACAGAAAATGAGCATAGAGGGTTGTACAAAATTGTTGTAATGAGGATTGAATTTTATACTAGTGACTGGCAGAATGTTCAAAATCAGGGAATAAAACTTCCTCTGAACCTTTTCCCTTTTATTTTCACTTATTCATTAAGTGTTTGAGAAACGAAAGCATTGGTGTCCTGACCTTACAGATCAGGCAGCTTGTTTGGGCCATATTGTTGTAGAGCAGGAATTGAATCTAGAGGCTGAATGCCTTTGTCCTGTTCTACAGCCATTATTTTTTCACCACCTAGATGGTGACTTTCAAATTGGCACTTAGATAATGTAAGCAGTAAGTCTCATGAATAGTTATTTTACATTGTTTAATGTGTTTTGTTTGAGTGTTCCTCACGTCACTGTTAAAACTGATTCTCCTGTCTGTCCTGTTCTTGTCTGTCACTAGCCTATCAAGCTGGGAGACCATCTCAACAGCATACTCCTGGGCATGTGTGAAGATGTCATTTATGCCCGTGTGTCTGTGCGGACTGTTCTGGATGCCTGCAGCGCCCACATAAGGAACAGCAACTGTGCCCCTTCGTTTTCTTATGTGAAACAGTTGGTCAGACTAGTTCTGGGAAGCCTGTCTGGGGTAAGTCTGTGTCAGCGTTTGAGAAATAATAGAGGTGAGCAGGAAGAGAGCAAAAGTGCTAATTCAGAGTCACTCTGCAGTCATTCTGCCTCTTGTTTTGATATGTTGCAATTTTGACAAGGGTGTGTGTTGAAACCAGAGAACTACTCCTCTCCCAGTGTTTATGCACTTGATAGTTCCTCCTGGAACATGCATTCACGAATTTTTGAGGAAGATGATTTTGTGAACTTTGTCTTCATTGAAAAAAAAAAGGTAGGGAGAAACAGGAGAACAAGATGACGAACTCTAGCGCAAGCCTTAGGCTTGTTGCTACTTGAAATACTTGGAAAATGATTGCTGTGAGTTTACTTTATCTTAAAGTTATGCTTGACTTTTGGAGAGTTACTTATTAACAGAAAGAACGACTGTTCAGGCAGTGTGCCAGTTCTCTTGCACTTCTGCTCAGCTCTTGGATATGAGAATTGTGGAGAATTTTATTGTCTAATAATGACCAATCTGTCAAACTGTTTTTAGAAGTGAAAGAAAATACATGAACACATCTTGCAAAGTTACTATTCCTGATGGGCATCTTCTATCTTCACCTAAAACATTACAGCATAACTTCAGAAGAGTTAAATGATTTCAAGTTATAAAGGAAGACCATAAATTATCACAGAATCATAGAATGCTTTGGGTTAAAAGGGAACTCAAAGTCAATTCCAGCCTCCCTCCCATGATCATGGATACCTTTCGCTAGACCAGGTTGCTCAGAACTCCATCCAGCCTGGCATTGAACACTTCCAGGGAAAGGGCATCCACAAATTCCCTGGGGAACTTGTTGCAGCGCCTCACCACCTTCACAGAAAAGAATATCTTCCTAATAGCTAATCTAAACCTACTCTCAGTTTGAAGCCATTTTCCCTTGTCCTGTCACTCCATGCCCTTGTCAATGGTTNTCACTCCATGCCCTTGTAAATGGTTTCTTTCCATCTTTCTTGTAGGCTCCCTTCAGGTACTGGAAGGTCACAGTTAGGTCACCCTGAAGCCTTCTCTTTTCCAGGCTGAACAAGCCCATCTCTCAGCCTTTCCTCACAGGAGAGGTGCTCCACCCCTCTAATCAACTTGGTGTCCCTCCTCTGGACTCGCTCCAATGGGTCCTTGTCAAAATTGGTGTCTAGAGACACAGCACTGAAATCACATGAAACATGTTTGATTTGCTGATGCGTCCTTTTTTTTTTTCCCGGAAAAAAAGGTTATGATCTAATTGTTAGATAGGTTCTTCATAAATCTGGTTTGGAAATGCTTGCAGAAGGTGAGAGATCCCTGCATTTGTCTAATATTTGGCAGCAGCTGATTATGCCAGCGCTCCAGAAGTAGTGCTGAGCCTGGGCTCCACAAAGCATTTTCTAGCCTGTGAGTTATGTCTGTCAGTCCAGTCCTCCTCACTGTAGTGTCTGAAGTCTTGTGTAGTTGCCAAGTGGAACTAATCTGTGAGTCACTGAAGGAAAGGGCTATAGGGCCTTGATCAGTGGTCCTGTTAAACTGAAGATCCAAACCTTAAATCAGGCCACAAGCTATAGAAACAGCCAGTCTAGAAAGTGAGTCATTGTTCTCCAAGTTGTTAATGGGTGTTTCAGGTTAGCAAATCTTCTACTTTGTCTCCTCCTGTTCTTGTCAGCAGGCTTTCAGTGGGAGTCTGGGGTTAGTGTGGCAGCCTAATCTAGGCCACCCTGCCAAAGACAATAAGAGTGCTCCCAAATGCTTGTGCTGAAATCCTGTGGAGAGCTGAATCCAGCAAGTGTGTTTCCATCTCCTGTACCATGTTGTTAATGAAAGAGTGGAAGTAGTAGGTAATCCCATGCGGAAGCTCTGCTAATTTCCTCTGCCAGTAACCTTTTAAATTCATAATGTGTCACTTCATTGGCCGTGCAAGAAGGCAAGTCAAAAACCAGCTGAATAGAACCAAGAGTTATAGAACAATGACAGCATAGCTGTGCTGCTGTGTTTTTAGGCACCTTAGCCAGCCATCCCTGCTGGTTTTAATGATTAGTGCTCTGTATATGTGCTGGAATTTTTTAAGTTAACAAGAAAAACATAAATTGTTTTTTCAGAAGCAGAGTACAACTTGCTATTCCAAGTTTGGCATGCCTCTAATCTTGATGGGCCTTATCGAAGGCTCGAAGGGTCTTAGCTCTGTAACTGGTCATTTGGTGGTCTCTGAAGCACAGCTGAGAGGTCCCATTTGAACATTCTTGTTTTCCATGTTAATATGCTTTGTAAAGGGCAATACTGCCCAAGGCTGTTTCAATCTGTTTAAAGTTAATTGAGTTGCATTGTAGCTGTGAAGTCTGATTTCTCCTTCCCTCCTCCCTGCCAAGCTGCTGTCCAAGTTATGCTCCCACCATATCAGAAGATCTCACGAAGAATTATTTGTTGTAGCAAGTAAGCTCTTCTTCGAAGGATTGTACATGTGAAATAGCTTTTCTTAGCGAAGTAGTGATTAAAAAAAAAAATGTTAAGTGAAAACTTAGTGGGAGTAGTTGATCCTGACAAATGAAAGGAATGTGCCTGAGGGGCCAAAGAGACTCCTCACAAATGTGTGCCTGCGATTTTGCATGTTCAGTAAGTTGTGTGAGGGTACAAGACAGTTCTTCCTGTTACACAGAAAACCCATCAGTAGAACCAGACACGTTCTAGTCATGTTGCAATCATGGAAGATGGTTTTTGAGTGTTGCTGTCCCTTCACTTTGCTATAGGGGTGGAATGTATATTAAAAAAAAAAACCTTACATGCTTGTGAACTTAATTTATTCTCAGTGAAAAAAAAGGTAGACCAAATGTGTAGTAAAATAATGCACAGACTATTCCAATACAGATAATTCTAGGGAATATTTTCGCTGATGAACCTGTTCGTTATGAGAAAGTTTGAACGGCCATTGTGTGCTTAACTGTTTGACTCCGACTAATACTGTGCATTTACATAAAAACAATTAAAAAATTGATACTAATATGAGCTCTTTCAACATTTGACTTTGTTACTGCCTTTTTTTGCAGATGGATGAACTGGCTAGCAATGGAGATAGAAAACTGCAGCCAGACAGGAGCCAGGCGATTCGGGAGAGGCTGAGGGGAAAAGGGCTTCCCACAGGTAAGTGCTTCACTGCAGTAGGGGTTGTGGCAAAAAAAAACCCCACAGCCCCAAGTTTGTGTAGATTTTGCAACCAAAGAAATCGCGTAGAGGAGAGCTTGCTTACATTCACATAACTCTGATGGTTCAGTGTCTAGCTCAGTGTCGGTGATGGTGACAGGGAAATAATTGTTTCCAGAAAATACTTGTCTTTTTTCAGCTCAATCTTGATGGTAGCAGTGTGAGTTATGGGGGCCAAGTAAGGGTTGTACTGTTACGTCAGGGAAGTAAGGAAAGAGGAAACTGGGAGAGCAGGGTGAGATAAACGATTGCTGTTCCACTGTGGAGGAAAAAGGGGAAAGTGCTGTAGGTTGACAGCTGATGTTTGCCATGACTTTTTATTGTTTAAGGTCAGTGGCAGCATCAGAAGCATCAGCTCTGTGCTAGGCTTTTCAGACAAGAGGATGTATTCTTCCAAAAGATGGATCTCAAATTTTTATGGAAGAATTTTGTGACGCTGAGCCAGGAGCATATTTTATAAGGCATCAGCTTGGACTGTCTTACATTCTAAGTCGTTGCAACAAAATTATGTTGCTGATGTGCTTGAATTGCTTCTCTGTACTTTAGTTTTGTGTCAAACAACAGTGCAGGGAATTGCAGGAACTGAAATAACCTGTGGAGTTGTCAGTGACAATACAAACTGCAGAAGTTGGACACAAGTCTGGCAAGGTGTTCGTGGTCTTTCTTTATTGATTTTTTTTTTTTAAGATGAGTCCTAGATTAGGCCACTGTTTGATATAAAACACTTATGTCAGTATGTGTTTAAGAACAGTTTATGGTACAAGCTATTTCTTCATTTTCTGGCACAAATTCACTGTTCTGACTGCTTTCTCAGGGGCTTTGTTTTCTTACTGGCTTTTTTTTTCTTCTTCTTAACCAGAGTATTTCTGTAGCAATAGGGAGATCTGTAGAAGTACAGAGTTTGGAACTCGATCTGTCTGGTTGACTGGATTTGTAAACCATGTAATGTCTGTCTTTTCTGAATTTCTTAAGTTCTTTCTTAAAATAAATTCTTTCCCTGGTTCCCACCAATTTTCAAGGCTTGAAGCAGAATCTTATTGTTCTGGTTGTTAAATAGTTAATTTATTCTTTAACCCTATTCTTCCCAGTCTCCAGTGTTGTCATATTCACATGACTTTATACACCTCTGTTCTTTTGCCAGTACTTCCCTAGTCCATATTTTTGTCAAGAACTTGATAACTTTATGCAAGTTTTGTCATTTCTATATCCTTTTTCCATCATCTATTCTGCTTTTTATTCCATGATCATAATTACTGTGTTTTGGTAATGATCAAAATATTTGTTGAGTTTTGGAGACATAGCAGGGTTGTCTTTTATGTCTGTTCTCACTGCATTAGCAAACTCTGATTATTCTTTTCTTTAGTTTCATTTTCTCTAATACAACTGAACAATCTTTTTCTGGTTTGTTTTTCATTTTCTTGGAAAATCTATAACTTTTTAAAAATGTTTGTGTAGTTTGAGGGGTTTTATTTCTTTGTTCATTTGTTTTCCTACCCACAGCTGTAAGCTTTTTAGCAGATTTCTCTTTCTCCAGAAGTAAACCTTGTCCCCAGTGTCTTCATTATATCTTAACAAGAAAGCTTTTGTTTTAGGTTCTACTAAATTTTGGAGATTACTGCAGTAGTTCCAGCCAATATCTCCAATAGCTAACATCCCTGTAATGTCTGAAACTTTCTCTGAGGACTGTGTCTTTTACTTAAAGGAAGTAGGCTAGGTGATCTAATTGGTGTTCTTTTACTGTATTCTCTGACTTGAAAAAAATGCCACGGCTAGAATGTTCCTTCCTCTTGGATACAGGGGAGTCCACTTGGCTCAGCTGCTATCATCCAGTAAGCTCAACACAGGGTTTTAAGCAACCTTGGTCAGAATGACTTTCTGAAAGGTTTCTCTTTTTAGGGAACATGACATTATCTGAAGAGCTCTAATTTAATGTAATCTTTACTCAAACAGTATTTGTGAAATCAGAGATCCCGATAACCCCCAGACTATAAAGGTGGCTGAATAGTCCTCATCCTCTAACACCTGTCCCTCTCCAGCTAATTGGGAGTGCATGGATGTGTAGAGTGTCACGGATAATGTGTGGCACTCTAGGGAATAAATCTTTGTGCATCTCTGTTCTAGTGCAAACATTATATTGTTTGCATCACTCCAAGTTACTAATGAGATGCTCTTGAATACTTCATTTTTCCTATTTTTTTCCAGATGAACTGTCAAAAGGCAAAAATGCTTTTCAGTTACACTGTGAGGTTTATGATATTTTGGTATTACACTTCTGTATTCCTCCATCCCTAGAAGTAGAAAATATTTTTCATGTTTTCGGTTACTTGAGTTCTTTATTTTCAGAGAAGAAGATAAATTTAAGTCACTCATTCATTTATGTTTTATGCTCTGCTTGTCCTGCTTCCAGTCAACCTTTTCCAGTTTCTTTTTCACATTTATTACCTGTGGAACTGATTATTTTTCTCCTTTTCCTTAGAAGGTTTATAACCCTCTTAGCTTCTCCAAAGCCTTTTCCAATTCTACTTCTGTTATCAGTCATTTTTTCTGGTATGTCTTAATAGCACCATCTTCTTTATTTTGGTCTTAGACACATTCTTTGATCTCCACTTTGCTGAGACCTCAGGGAATTGTAAAATACAAAACAGAAGCCCTCACATAACCAAACCAGTTCTAGCTGTTTTCAGTTCTGTTTTTACACTGATGTTGAGTATACTGAGTCATGTATTTGAAAAGTTAGTGAGGACTCAGTGCAATGGGTGTCTGATGTTAATGAGAGACAGCTTGCATTTGATTCAGGACAATTTAATGCTTGTTATTTCCTTTTCTGCCATGATGTGCTGGTTTGCTGGTGCAAATTCTGTCAATAACAGCACAGATCAGCTGCCCTGGGGGCACAGCTTTAAATTTCTGGGACAGTGAACTGCAGAATGTAGTCCTGATTACACTGATTGAAAATCTCATAGATTGAGATCATCAAGTAGAAGGCCAGATGAGGGTTTAAGAAAAATGTAGTGGAAAAAAAAAAACCCCAACCTAAACAACTTGGAAAGGCAGAGTCCTTTTTCCCTTAGTCCAGCTGCAAAATGGGAAACACTTAGAAGGGCAGGAAGCTACCAGACAGGGTTATGATTTTGAGTAGACTGTCCTTCTCATAAGTTAGAAGTTATTTATAATTATCATATTATTTAGTTATTTCTTATATTATTTGTTATTTATAGTTATTTATATGATATTATTATATTATTTATATGTATATTGATATTATTTATTCTATTATTTGGTTATTATTATGTTTTATCGTTATTTATTATTATTATTATATTGTGAGTCATCTTTTATCTAAATGTTTGGGTTTAACTACCTCTGAGAATACGTTCTGGGTCAAGTTTAGCACTGGGTGCACATTAGGATGTGTCTAACTTACTAGTCATTTTACCAGCGTATTTAAGGAAGTAAATACCATGAGCAGCAATCTTTCCTGGAAAGGACAGAAGACATATCTGATACTCATTGAGGTAAAGTTCTGTTGAGTCATTTGAAAATCTTAGAATTCATAATGAGTAGTATAGCTGTCATATGGAGAAAAAAGCAGCGTAGGGATATGGCATTTATTGTGAATTTAAGAGTATCAGAATACTGCTTGGAGCATGTGACTTAAGATAGGTGATAAATCATGCTAAGTTCATGAATATAGAGATGGTTCAGTGCTTCTAATTGGAGAGCAGCCAACTAATACCTTAGATATTTGCAGTCTTTCAAAAATGCTATGGTGTTTGCTTTATTTGAATTTCATTATTATTAGGATCAGTTTTCCACACCATGTTAATCCACAATTATAATTGCCAGGTCTTTGTTGTTGACATAGGATTAATGTTTTGAAATACTTTTCCACCTCATGTGTTTAAATCAAATATTTTGCCTCTCCTTATGTAACCAGGCTTGATATTTTCAGCTAGTCATTTCCATCTTTGTCTTGGAGATAATTATTAAATTAATAAATGGCTTTGTGTTAATATTCTTCCCAGTTAAATTCATTTTTTTGTCTCTTTCACGACTCACTTTCTGTGGCTATCTTGGTGAATGAGTTTTGCAGCAGGGCTGACTGCAGAAGTAATTTATTGTAAATTAATATTACAGAGTGTTTACTTTTAGTCAAGTCATACTCAGAACACAGTGTTTGGGAACTGACTTGGCCAGCAGAAATAGAAGCAGTAAGACCAGTCATGAGTCATCTGAACCAGTTTTAGTGCTCAAAACACTTTAGACCTTAAAGAGTTTTTACATCAGATACTGTGTGTGAAAGTTACTTGATTGGCTTCATAAAGTTCTTTTGGTGTGGCAAAAGAGTAATTGTCAAACTCTTCCAAATATGAAGCAAGAATGAATTCACCATTGCTCTTTGCCACAAGCTCTCCTTCAAAAAGATACCTAGGCTATTTAAAGCCCAGTTGAAATCTCCATAACTTGTACTTGCCTGGCAACCTTCTTCCCAGCCATCTAATAGCTGAAATCCTGCACCTTGTGTGTTTATTTGCAAAGTTCCAACTTAGGCTGATGATCCATGAACACCAAGGACAGACCTCTGCCAGAGATATTCCATCTTCTAAAGAGATGTAGCTAGCAGGTGTCTTGTCTTTCCTACCACGAGGGTCCCTGATTTTAACTTGACTTGTGCAGTGTGGTAGATTGCCACAAGTTCAACTTGTGTGTTATAATGCTACAGTTGTATCCTGTAAAATTCTGACCTTTTTCTCTGCCAAAAGTATATGCCACGTGAATATAAAGGCTTGAAATGAATTTGAAAGATCATTTCGGTTCACTTTCCCTGTACAAAACAGGAAATACGTGGAAATACTGATGAAAATTGTGGATGTTGATCAGCTGCTTGTTTAATTAGGTTGAAAACGCAGCTTTTAGTCTATAAAGGAGTGGTTTATAGTGGTGACCTCTGTGTGTGAACTGAAGTAACTTACACGTTAGCTTGCTAAATCCAGACACCCAGATTTGAATTACCTAAAACTACAGCACAGATTTATTTCCATTGACTTGAGAATCTCTCATCTGGAAATCTACTAAATATACTCCTTTGTTTAAGTTTTTTTTTATTTCTCCTGGCTCCTCATTGTTAGGAAAAAGAACTGAGTAGGTGGAGTATAACTTCCAGAGTTCAGCAAAACCAAATGAAAGCCAGATGAAAGTTTCTTGTTGAAAACAAAAAAATATTTTATTCTTTTGCACTCCAAAAACCATTCCTGTTTTCTTCAAATAAGCGTTTCTGTTTGTATGTAGCACTACTGGTGGTTGGCCTTGGTGTAGAGATCTTTGAAATTTAGGTACAGTTGCTCCAGGTGTATGGAGCTTCCCAGCCTGGCATTGGAAATGCTGCTGCAGCGGTGCTGAGAACAAACTTGGAACTCTGACACAAAGATCAGTGAGAAAACTAAACCAGAGATGCCAAATGCTGCCTCTGTGCAGGAAAGCGGCTGTATCACTGAGCTTTTCCTGGGATATCCAGAAATGCAGGAAGGGAGTAGCTGGGTGCATCTTTGCCCCCTTGGTTGAGAAATGTACTGAAAAAATTGACCCATAAACCTAAGTGGGAAAGAGCAATTTTCTGCCTTTTCTTGCAGAGGTGCTGAGGAAGGGAAGAGGTAAAATGTTGCATGTATGAAGTGCTACTTAGGAAAGCTGACTACCACTGTTCTGAACAAGATGCCTGGGTTTTGGAGCTATTGGGGTTTTTTTAATAGAAAAGCTGTGCCAGTCCAAAGCAGAATGCAAATTGTTATAGAGGATTTATAACTTGGCCATTGCATATAGTGCTTTCAGCAGTCCTCGTGTCCAGTTCATTTCTTCCTTCACAAAGAATGCATTGTTTAGGAGTACTTCCGTCTGAAACTTGGACTTTTCTCAACACTGTCGAATGTAAGAGAACAGAAGGGGTGCCCTTCCTAGCAGTCAGCCCACAGGCCACATCTGGCTCTGTTGTCTTCTCTTTGGCTCTTAGCCTGCCCCAAAGGGATTGCAAACCCAACTCCTCCGTCAGCAACCCACTCATACTTGACAAACTTAACCACATTGTCTCAGGAGAAAGATTCTTTCTGTTGCTTTGTTTTCTGCACAAAGATGGTGTGGGAGATGTTTTTTAAACTCCTGTATAATAATTTCCTCTCTTGAGACCTTCCAATCTGGCAATGATAGTGTGTGTTTTCATGCACATGTGGGCAATCTCTCTCTGTTTCCCCCAGCCCCTCTCTCTTCCTAACCACCCCCCACTCCCACACGTGTGCATGTACATATATTCACAAGTTGAAATCCATAATAGAGTTGAAAAAAGTATTCCATTTGGTGCAAACAAGAGAAAGGGGCAATCAGAAAGACTTTAAAGAAAACTGAGCTGAGTTTATTCAGTAAAAACAGATGCAGTATGGGATGGTACTTGCTGTGTTTGCAATTACATAATATCTGATTAATTGTCTGTGTGATCAAGCTGGTACCCAAGTAATTGCAGACAGACTGGATTTAATTAGAACTAGATAACAACTCTTTCTCAGAGGAAAATCAACCAGATTACTCTCAATGTGAGTGAAAGATGTCTATGAATGACACCGGCGTTAAAGAGGGTATGGTTGCATTCATAGCTGAAAACACCAAAGAAAGAAGGATCCATGGTTATTTGGTAAATGTAACATCTGGCAGTTGAAGCTGTGTGTGGAAAACTAGAGTTTCATTTTAGCACCACAAGGGAATTTAATTGTGAACTCATGGTGATTAATTGCTATTTTTATTGTATATATTCCCTCACTATATATTATATTTTTGAATCATACAGTTACTATAATTGCATTTGAATTATTTACAGTAATTATAAATAATTGCACTAATGTAACATCAAGTAGAGGATAAACACCCAAGGGCAATATGTGAAATCAAGAACCCATACACTCTTCAGATGAGCAAGGAGGAGAGTTTAGTTCAGCAGAGAAGTAACTGGGGAAGGGGAAGGTAAGCCTTTTGAAGTTACGTGCTGTAGCATCTTAATTGCTAATGGCTTGTTCTGTCACCCTCACTGACAAACAGGGAAGCATTTCTCTGTCCTGTTACATGCCTTGGTAACTGAAATAGCTCTGTGTGGTGTCAGGTGAGATACTTCATGTCTTTAGTGGGGCCAAGATGCTTGGGATAGGTCTCCAGAGTTTCCATTACAAATACAAACCCTTTTTTAAGGAAGGTCATAACATGAGTCTGCCCATGCGTTATAATTTAAAGGCATACCAGTTCCATGTTGCAATCAGGTTACTTTTGATCATTAGTTGAATCTTTATTCCTTATGTATAGTTCTTTACTGGTACTTATTTCCTTCATTTTTCCACACATTTCATAATAAAATTTTGGGGGAAAAAAGTTGAAAGATAAACTGCATATTGACTTAATGAATGTGGACTGGAGTATGCCATTCAACTGAAAATCCATGTGTTACAGAAGGGCATATTATTCCATTCTGCTCTGTTCTGGAGGTGTATTGTTAGCTGAAAGCTGGACACGTAAGCCTTGTGATGAAAGAGACTTACTGCAGTCATTTAAGACTCTTGATCTAAGTAATGCTGAAGTAGTGTGTTGAGGAAGTCCAGGACTGAAAAAGTGAAAATACCTTAACAGTTGATTTTGTGACTTGCAAAGTCTGCAGTAGTCATTTAAAAAAGTAAGAAGGGATGAGGACAGATTTCAGTTATTAAAAATAGAAATACTGGCTTGGACTGATTGCTGGTTGCCTAATCCAGTTTTACTACTGGTATCTGCAATTGAATTGCTTCTGTACTGAGAAGTCTTGTCCCTGATCCTTGGCCTCTGCTCTCTGGTGCTAAAAGCAGCATGCAGTTTTGGCTGGGATAAAGTACAAATCTGAAAGTTCTGTGCTGCTGATTTGTTTCAGTTTTCCCTCTCAAGATACCCAGGCTGTGCACCCCTTGCCCCAAAGTTTCTTCTTGACCCTTCTCTGAGGATGATTTTTAAACAGCTCCTGTTGGCACTCTCAGTCAGTTTGGGCAGAGCTTGTTGAAATGATGTGATGTAGAGAGGGATGGGTTTTACAAAGGTGGGAAGAATTGGCAAGATTAATGAAAAGCAGAAGTGGGAATGGGGAGATTAATAAAGGAAAGATGAAACGTGTCCAAGAGAATTTTGCAGTGTCAAGACTGAATGCTGAGGCTAGCTTTTAGGTTCCTTTTGGTGCTGTGTCAAAATCTAATGTTGACTGCATAAGTTAGACCTGTAGAGTGGAAGAGTAGTGTGGAAGTGGAATGCCTCCTGCTTCCTGGTGGGACAGCTCATCTCCTGTCTCATCATGCAAATAGCTGGATGAGTGGCAAAGCTGTAGCCATGAGTACTTCCCTAGTCACTGCCAATGAGATGGTGTTCATGGCCTTCACTTTTTCTGGTGAGGAGGCCCCAGTGGGTGGCTGATTTGGGGAATAGAGAGCATCTCTCGCGTGCCAAGGCAGAGGAGTTTGTGTCTTTAGCCCGTCTGCACAAACAGGAAATAACTTCTGTTATATCCAAGTCCGTGGGAGCTACAGCTTTGGTGAGGAGGATGCTTCTTTCCACCAGCATTCTTTTTCACTGACAGGTGGGCTCTTTCACTGCAGTTCTCACAGCATACAGCACACAGGGTTAAAGTCTCCAGGGTGCTGTGTTGAGGATACCTACTGGTTCTAAAAGTATGTTGTGACTCTTCATTGGATGTGATCCTGCAACAAGATAATGCTTCATGTGCAGAGACCTAAATAATCTTCTGAATCAGGAATGTTCTTCTGAGTCATGACCGATGTTGTACAGAGCAATCCTGAATGTATACCCATGGTAGTATATTGGAGTTGCAGCTGTCTGCTTCTTTTGGGTGTTTTTCTGCTTTGTTTGCCTTTGTTTTGTTCAGTAAGGTGTCTGCATGTAAATACTTTCAGTCTTGAAGTGAGTGTCTGGAGTTTTTTTACATTAAAAAAAAAAAGTGAAAACAATGTGTAGAGAAGGTTGTTCTTGTTTTTTCCTGCCTAAAATTATCTTAGAACTCTCATTTTTGGGGAGGATTCTCAGAGCTTCTTTTGATTTGTTGGCCATCTTAAAAACTAAACTGCAGTGTTTAGTTTTTTATCTCACAAATGACAGAGTTAAAATCCTGCTTAGGAATGTTTGTCCTTGGTGCATGTACATGAGTGTGAAGTATGTGTTTGCAGAATAGATATCATCCCACTGCTTTAGATGGATAGTGGGAACTTCACAATGAACAGCTATTTTTAAAAGGCTTTTTTGGGTGTGTGAATATTACATGTAGTTCACCAGCCTTAGGATGAGGTATAGTCTGAGAATAAGATAATAACATAATATTTACCTGACCACAAATATAATTATGTTTAGTTTAGTATTAAGGCTATATTTGTAAAATATGAAGTGAGGCATCAGATCCTTTGAGAAGATTAGTTTACTCTCATTGGCAAAGGTGTTTTTTGTTTTGTTGGCTAAAGCATATGGGAACTCTGTGATTCCTTACAAGGTGCTTTTTGGACAATCCAAACCCTAAAATTTTGCCATCATGTATTTGTGTGTTGGTAAGAAGCAAGGCGCTACGTGGTTGCTTTTTGCTTTAGTCTTGCTGGTTTTGATTGTTAGTTAAATAACACAAAAATAAAAACTGCAAACTTACAGCCCAGCCCCTCTTCAAGTAGAATATCGAAGTTGAAAGGTGTTTACACCTTTAAAAGCCTTTTAAAGCTGTACTGGCTACATTTCTGAACCTCCCTAAAGCATTCTGTGAAATTCTGTTTGAAAGGATAACACTTGAGCGAAAGATCATCAGGAGCCTGCTGTGCAAGTGGGGCAGTTATTTCCAATGGACTTTGGAAGAGCAGCAGGCAGCGCTATGTAGCATTCTTTAAGAGTAGTAGATACAGCACTGTGATTTACTTTGAACTCATGACTGCTAGCTTTTGCAGTGCTCTCTTCAAGGCTGCTACTGCTTAAAAGGTCTACATGGTAATATCACTACAAAGAGGAAGCTAACTCTAAGGAAGGCATCACATGCCATACTGACTGCACCTGGGTGTGTGGAATTTTTATGCCTGAGACATACATGATCATCAAAACTTCTTGGTGACCATGGCATGATATTCTTCAGAGACCACATATTTTGTTGATATTATTCCATCCCTGGCAATTTCTTTTATTCTGGAAGTAATTTCACAATAGGGGAGAGGGAGAAGAGAGACTTCATAAGCGTTGGTGGATCCATTTATTAATGAAACATGAAGGGTGCAGACTCGTGGAATCATTTTAATCTTGGAAGCTTTGTTGGTTTTTGTTTTAGAGTATTCTTTATCACCAAAAATAGTCATTAGATTTTTATAATTCCTAAGTACACAGTCATCCTTTTCTTACTATTGACTCTATTGCAGGGCATCTGTAAATCTGTAGAACAGACCTGGACTTGTTATTAAAAACCGTAGGCGGTATATCTGGGTGTGAGAGGAATGGCTGATTTCAGATTGATTATTAAGTAGCATTTTTGGTGGTAGTCCAGACTATTTTTAAAATAGAACTAATGAGAAAGCAGGTTTCAGCAGTTATGTGATAGTTTGGGTGTTTTTAATGTTAATACTGAATTATAGTAGGTGTAATTTTTTTTCTTGAGCACTTCAGAAATAAAAGAAATAAAATGGTTGTCATATATGAAGTAGTTGGAGTTCTTTCTTCGTTGACTGAGGCAGCTGTTTAAGTAGCCTCCTCAGTGCTTTGCATGGTAAAATCAATGCCCAAGTGTGTGTTCAGTATACACTTTAACTGTACCTAATTTGTGTTGGACTCCTGTGTATTAAGTAAAAAATTACATGTATGAAATGTCTCCTTATTCCAGGAAAAACATTGGCGATTGATGCACCAGATGGACACAGAGCTCACTTCTCTCAACAGACCACACTTAACAAAGGACTTAGCAAGTCTATGGGATTTCTGTCCATTAGAGGAACACAAGACGAGGAAGAGTTTTTCCAGGGCATTTCTGCAGATTACAGTTCGGGTCAGGAAGATGTTTTCTGTCCTCATAGATGTAAAACCAGTGAGTTTGAGAAAAAAGGTCACCTTCATACAGACGTCCCTCCCAAACGGAAAGTATGGGCTTCTTCCACAGATTTGCTTTGCACTACTGACAAGGCAGCTGAGAAGGGCCGTGCTGGGGGCTCTCACAGGCACAGCCATCAGTGTGAAACATTCACAGTACGGACTTCTACTGCTACCAGAAACAAGGAAGCGAGGTATTCCGATGGGAGCATAGCACTGGATATCTTCGGACCACAAAAACTGGACCAAACGCGCCATGTGCCTGAGACATCAACTTCTGCAGCAATATCAAGTGCCTTTGACAGGATAAGAGAGAGACAGAAGAAGTTGCAGCTTCTGAGGGAAGCTATGAATGTAGAAGGTTAGTGAAGCTTTTTGATTTTCTGAATATCCCAGTCATCAAACAAAGATTCTTCCTTATGATAAATTTGAGTTCTCTTGTAGCAGCTCTTGAAAATGCGGAGATCTTTGCTTCATTTTTTTTTTTTACATAAAATGAAATCATTAGGGCATCTGTTGCCAATGAAGATAAATGTGCTTGTCCAGATTGTTTACTCAGAATAGTTGATTCTGTAACTCAACCAGTATCAAGTTCATCACTTACAATTAGAAGAAAAAAAAAACCAAAGCAACCAAAGCTGGTAACAGCCAATTGTTAAGTAATTTTCCTTGAAGGAAGATCCTCATCTCCAGCTACTGGAGATGGGATTTATGCCCCAGAGGAAAGGCAGAGTTTCATCTGCGTATCTCTCAGGTTTTGCACTGTATAACTCTGGACTTAAGCCCTTAAATATGAAATTTTTTTTTTGGCCTCATGTTCAGATCTTCACTTCAGTGGGAATACTTGACAAGAAGTTCTGTCAGTTCATTAAAAGAATGCATGGGGAAAAACAAGTCTTTGTAGTTGTTCTGTGGAAACCTTTAACATTATGCAGAACCCTATAAGTGGAACTGCATGTTTTGCTTGCGTTGGTTTTGTGATGTGATTTTCAGAGGTTGTAAGTTTGAGACAGTTGGATAGAAACTGGGAGCAGAGCTGGATCCTGTATGTGCTGGTCCAGGAAGCACAACTTGGTCACCCAAGGTGTATTGTACAAGAGCTCTACGTACAGAGCTAGCTCAGTCCTGTGTTCAGGTGCGTTCAAAGGCTCATGAGTGCCTGCCGGTTGTGTGACAGAAATAACTGAAAACACACCCTACCTTGGCCTCCTTTTTCTGCCTGAGATGTAAACACCTCCATATTAAGGGGAGATGATAGAGCCGTTTGTCAAGGTTGAATTTCTAAAAACGCCTGCTCATGCCCTTTGGGCCATCTTGGGAGATGCTTGCATTGCAATTAGCATGGGAAGCCAGCCCTTTCCTGTGCATGTGAGCCTTTTGTTCCAGAAAGGAGGAGTGTTACTGAAATGGCATAGGCAGTTGAAAAAGCTGCTGTGGTTGCTGTACAGCTGGAGTTCTTTTGTGCTCTTAGATTAGCGTCTTCCGATGAGGCTTACGTTATCATGCGAAGAAGTGAACACAGATGAAAGCAGCCCTGTGGAGATACCATTGTTTATCTCTGTAGAAGTTTACCATGTGTTGGTATCTACCAAGATGTCTGACGAGGTACAGGGAAGCTTGGTTGGGTTTTGCTTTAAGAGTCTGAAATCCACGGTGTCCATCTCAAGTATATGAGTCAACTCGGATCGTTGGAGATAGGCACCTGACAAGGTATAAGAGGAGGCCACTCCCAGCATTGGGAAAGCTCAATAGCCTTGTTTTCAGGAGTGCAGGTTTGTGTTGCACAAGAGCAAAACCAAAAGCATGGCCAAACCCATCGATGAGCAATGAGTTTATCATTCTCGTTCAAGCAGATTGGGAGATGGCAGAAAACAAAACATGCCCGTGCCTTGCAAACTGAGACAGGTCAGATGTGTGAAACTACTCGATTCAGAAGGGGAATGGGTGAAAGTGCAGTCAAAGTAAACTGGGAACTGGGGTTTAATAGTCACAGAACCTGAGTGACAAACGTGTACAGCAAAGATTGAGGCAATAGCTAATGACTCACTGCCCATCCTTCTAAATTCACAGTTGTTACTTGCTAGGAAAAAAGTAAAGACACTTTCTCAACAGGTAGCTGGGTTTCAGAGTTTTCTATTTTCAAGGAAGGTGTGTTTTGTTCTTGAAGTTGGGAGTGTGTGCTTCACTATTTTATTTTAGGCTTTTCAGTGTGGTTTTCTTTGGTCAGTTAACTATGTAAGGAAAATGGTTTGGACCAGAATCTAGTTGTGAATGTGAATTTTTAATGAGAGCCAGCCTGTATTTCACTAAGATGAGTGATGAATGCAATGCTTTTTCACATAGGAGTTAGCTGTTGTTATGTTTTATAGGGCTTGAGAGGCCTGACTGGAAGTATCTATTCTGCCTTAGTGAGCAAATCCACAAAGGTCTTAACACATAAGGTCTGCTAGTCTATTAAAACTTCTTTCCTTTTCATTGTCCTTTTTATGTTCCATATGTTTATTCCTTATCTTACATCTTTTTTTACAACAGATATGTCGCTTGAAATCTTTCATTAAAAGTCTACTGCTAGTTTCATCTTCCAAAAAAATGCCAAATAGTCTCTAGTTTTTTGTGCATTGCTGTTCTATGTATTTTTGAAGCACTTAGTGGGTAGAAAGATTTCCATATCCAACACTATCAAGTGTCACATGTGTGTGGAATTGCTCTTCTGACATAAACCCAGCCTGAGAGATATGAGCAAACAATAGATAAGGAGAATAAGTTACTTCACAAGTTCGTGTAGTTTGGAATAAGGGTTTTGTTCAGTTTGGAGGGGGAGGAATGGGCAAGGAGTCATGTGAAACAGGGTTATGGTTGGGTGTAGCAGAGAGGACACAATCTGCCTTCTCTTTGGTAGGTCTGAGGATATTTTCAGTTCAGCTGAGCCCAGGTGTAGGTTACAGCTAAGCCTGTGTAAATTGTATTAAGCCTCTGCGTTTGGCTGTATACATTGTTTTTTCATTTTTGAATTGTGAAGTGACATTGGACTCTGTGGGTTGAACTTGGCAAGATAAAACTTCCCTCCTCGAACTACAAAGGAATTTAAGTGACATGTGGCTTATTTTTCTTTAACTTATTTTGGGTTAAGCTGGCAAACTTTTTTGTTATTCATAAAACCTTAAGGAGCTGACTGCCTTGGAAAAAGAAAATGTTCTCATGCCCAGTCTCTGGTTTGCCAGGCTTTCACTCAGAACAGATTTTTACAATCCAAATTATAAACTCATGAAAAGCAGAGTTTATAGTGGAAGGAATGACAGAGCTTTAATTACAGCTGTGCTGAAATACTTTGTAGTGAGCTGCAGACCATCTAAAGTGCACTATAATCTACTGTCGGAACATCTCAGATTTAGCCTCACAAGCCTTCCAAAGACCGTGTCCTTGGAACTGCCTTGCTCTTGAACTTACTGGTTTGTTAATCTGCTGTACAGTTTCAGGGTTGAGGTTGTTTATCTCTTCTGCACTGATGATGATTGTTTATGATTAGGTGCTGCTTAGGCAGATGGGGGCAAGGGCAAGAGTCTGCTGTTGGACATAGGGTGTAGCCAGTTCTGATCACTAAGAACAGACTCCAAAAATATGTGTTACTCTTACCAAAAGAGTTAGCTTTGTATCTTCACCCTTTTGTTCGTTCTTGTTTTGTTATGGAGGTTTTGTGACCTTAGAATGGATTCGAGTTGTGAAGTTGTTAGGTGTTAAACCCAAACATCTTACCTGTACCAGGAGAGCAGGTTTTGTTTTTGTTGTTCTTTTGGAACTTGGAAATTGTTGCCTGGCACCTGCTGACAGTGTCCCATTTCTTTCAGAGAGAAAATAATACTCTTTTACATTTTGCAAGCTTCCATTGCCACTCATGAGCGTGAAAGCCTCATCTGTTCTCCCATGCTCTGTTTTTTTTGCCTTCTCATCCACCAAACTTGATTGTCTCTCCCGAGAGTTATGAGGTGTACACACACTCAGATTTTCCTATCCTAGGCCTACCTTCAAATGGCACAGTAGTAAGGCACAAGGCTGTGAGGTGGTCGATGGTAGCCTCGTCTGAATACCTCCTTTTGCTTAGGCAGCTCCTCCCCTCACCCCTTGTTTTGAGTGTATGCATAATTCAAAGTGAATGGATTTATGTGTTACTTGAGTGAATGAGTATCCTTTTTTTTTTTTTAATGCAGTGTTGTTTATGAGGATATTGTAAATTAGATGCATGAGGAAACAGAAAGTTTGCCCATGTCCTTGTGGAATACAGGAGCACAAAACCAGTTTGAAGAGTAGTAATGTGGCTGGCTGTGGGTTGAAATAGCAGACAGGGTGCAAAAAGATGGGAGGATACCAAAAAAGTTGATCTTGCTGAAGCTCTGGAATGCTGAATCCAGGGGTGGGGAAATGGGGGTGGTTTGGGAATATTCTCAAGTCTTTGTTAAATGTTTTTGCAGTTGGGAATCATGTGAATTCCAGAGTCACAAGATGTGTTTATTTCTCTCTCTTTTTACCTTTACCAAGATGATTAAGTCCTCAGATGTTTGGATTTTTTTTGTTCACTTACTGCTCTTGTTTCATACAGTCAGCAAGAAGAGGCAGTAATATTCTGTATTTCTAGAGATGGATCTCTTCCTCCTAAGTCTCCCGTGTCTTTTATCTTGCAAAACTGTTTTCATTAGCTACCTTGAAGACTTGTCTGGACTCCATTTCTAAAACTTCCATATTATGACAGCCTGTGTTTAGCTGGGATGGTTACAGTTAGGAATACTCTAAATGCCTGGATTTTAAACATTGCAGTTTGAAGTTGCATTTTTGAATAAGGGAAAATTTCTTCAGGTAATCAGGCAGCTGTTGGTAGCAAATTTATCCCAGCAAATTAATCTGCAGAGGTTTGAATTTGGGAGCTTCTGTAGCAGTGGGTTAAAAGGGAGACTGGATTTAGGGAAAAAATGGAATAACTGCTTTGCAAACTCAGAGCTGTAAATTAAGTGCAGTGCACAGACTTTCTTTTTCTGTGAACTGTGTGTACTGGGTTCACATGTGGGCTGTGGGGTCATCCACAATGGTACCTCTGTTTGCATGTGAAAGCAAAGCAAGGGGCAGTTTGCACATACCTCAGGATCTCTGTGCTGCAGTGGTATTTAAATTCAGAGGGGCAGAATAGATTCTCATGTGGTTGGCATGTCCAGTAGAACAATATGCAGAAACAATTTTAATGAATTTGAGGGGTAGGATAATGGACTGGTACTAATTCAGTTAGAAAACTTCAGTTGTTGGTTTCACTGAGACGACAGAAGTTGGCTTTTCAAGGAAAAAGAAAGATGTTTGGGGGATATTTGTAAAGTACAAGTACTAATGCCATCAGCAACTATTCCTTTCTCCTGAATTACACAGCTTAACATTAGGTAGTAAAACAGCTCTTACAATTCCATAATTGCACAGCAGAATGGCATTTGCTTTATCTCGTCTATTGAGTTTTCAGCAGCTCATACAGTCTGAGATTAATTTTTAGTCAATACATTACTTTCTCAGTTGGATAAAGCATGTATATAAAAGCAGACAAACAACTTTATTGGACAAACTCTGTTTGAGCCTGTGTTAGTTTACATACTTTATTCTGGATGGCAAGATCCAGATCTAGAATAGAAGGGTGTCTTTCTAAGTACAGGACTCTGAGTTCTTACCAGCCTCCGGCGTCGTTATTGCCAATCTTGCACTAGAGGTGTGTGTTTTCTGCAGTTTTACAAGGCTGCATTTCTCCCTCTAGGTTAGATCCTGCCGGGCCCTCTGCATCAGATGCCCATCAGGCTCCCTAGGGACTTGCCCGGATGGCTGGTGACTTGGACTGTGTGTGCAATACAGCTTTTTCATGTAAAATACAAGTAGTGGAAATCTTGCAAGTTAAGATGAGGTTAGTCCTCTGGAAGGCTGAATGGATTTGTTTCCTTTGTCAGTTGTTGGATGTGAATCCTTACCAGGAATTTGATCTGGATCTCTATGTTCTTTCTGTTAAGCCTATGCTGCCTTGCATAAGATAATTCAAGTTTTCTTAGATGAAAAGAGGAAAAGGAAAGGAAGAGTAAATATAAGCCTAACCTGTTGATTAAACTCTTGGGAAAGAAGTGAGTCCCAGCCTCTCCTAAAGGACAATAAATGTATTTTAAATGGTATTATAGTACCACTCTCCTGTAAGAGACACGGACCAGTAAGCTTCAAAGGGCAAGCAAGAGCTCCCTCCCTGTCACGAAACCATGGGTTTAATTCTGCCACCTTCTCTGTGCAGCCAGTAATAATTCTGTAATGATGTGTATTTGAAAACCTGTATATCTAATGTGAGTGGTGTTCAGAATAATGAGATTCCAAGCTCAGTGTGGTTCTCTGATTTCTGTTGGAGTTGGCTGAGATGAGGCTCTCTGTAAATGACTTGTCTGGGCTTGCATGTCTCGCCTTGGGTAAATAGTGTGTTTTGTTATTCTGTGCTGCGTGAGGTGCCTGTAAGGTTGTGCTCTCCTGGGTTTGACAGGGAATTTGGAAAAAGCACCACTGCAGCGCTGAGCAGCGCAGACAGATTCTTCAAGTTGTAATGCTTCATTTACCTTTGCATCGTGGTGCTGCCGTGTGTTAACTTGCATTATTAGTACAAGTTCTGTATATTCATTTTAGTTGCAAACTCTTAAAACATGCCTAAACTCAGGTTTATATTTCTACTAAGGAATGAAATAATTCAAAATGTTCTGGTAAGAGACTGTATTCTAAACACTGAAATGTTAAGATGCGTAACTGATACAATTATTTTTGCTACAATGTTCTTGATGTTTATAGAAGTTCAGTCAATTCTGAAGTGTCTCTTCAGCCACCAAAAATTAAAATAACAAGAAACCAAGACAACAAACCAAAGCCATTCAGAATTCCCAGGGAGAATTGTAAATATGGGAGATAAGTTGTTTTATTGTTGTCTTTAGCTTTTGTTGTTGTCTTTCAGCTCCTTCCCAGCCAGGCAGACTAGAAGTTTGTCCTTATTTTTGAAACTTCTGTACAAAAAGCTAAACTTTAATTTGATCCCGGAACTTGGACTTTGTGACCTTTAGAAGCCAGTTCTTAATTAGAAGCTTAGCTTGGACATGATCCAAGTGCCTTTGAAGTTAAATTCTCATATGATATGTTAGAATTGAGGAGAACTTGCTGAAGGACAGAAGAGACTGTAAATTATTTGGATAACTGTGTGAGCATTGTCGATAGAACAGTCTCAATATTTACCTTTTAATTAGTATTTGCAGGTCTGCAGTGCCTCCGTGCCCCAGAAAAGAAGACACTTGGTTAAGAGGAGGTGCAGTGCTGGGGGGATGTGTAAGGGGGGTACACAGACATACGTGTAGACCAGCAGAGAACTGGAGGGCAGTTGCCAAAGAGAAGATGCCCCAGCAGCACACAGTTACATATCTGTATATATTTTCTCTAAACTGAGCAAAACTAATAAAAGTCTAGAGGATTTATGCAGAATTTCAGACTGTAGCTTCTTTATTGCCTTTAAACTTTGCCTGATAGTCATGATTGCAGCCCTGCATGGAAAGGTTTTCCAGTGCCTTCAGCAGATGAGAAGAATACCTTGGCTTGTGTTATTAAGTTGTATGGTCTTGATTAGGGAGGAGGATGTGACAAGACAGGAGTGTGGTTCTGTCTCCATCTCTACTTGGGAATGCTGAGAGAACACGTTTGAGCCTCGTCGGGCCTTATGTGGAGGTCTGTGAAAACACTGAGATAAACGGTGTCTGGAAATCTTGCTTTATGTTTCTTGGCTCATGGACTGCTCCTTGGCCTACAGCAGAGAACCAGCTCCTGCTAACAGGATGAGTCAGGAGAAGTCAAACACCCTGCAGGGTCACATATCACACCACCATGTACAAACACTTGTCTCATGGTTTAACTGCATTTTCTGTTTTACCATGTTTGGTTTTTGTTTTTTTTTTTTTTTTTGCAAAATTTAGTGTCTTGAAGAATCAGAATGGAGCCACAATTTGTGTGCAATTTGAGAAGCCCAGGCTGCTGACTAACTGGAAAGAATTAAGTCTGTTTAAAATCTCATGCCATATTTTATTGTTCCCTTTCCATCATCTTGCTTCAAAGTCAGTTCAGCAGACTTGACAAACCGACAGCTAATAAAACTACTGGGAAACAAGAGATCTGGTTTTAGTTAAACATTTCAGTACTGTAGATCCAGTATCATATTTGGATTGATGCCTTGCTAAAAGGCTGGGAGCATTTAAAAAATACATCTCCAAAAGCTACCCGCTGAATTTGGTTTTTATTTCCCATGGTAGGCAAGTAATTGCTAGACTGGGGATAGATTTGTTTGTTGTAAAATCCAGAATGCTGAAAGTAGCCATTGTGAAAGATTGAAGCAACCTCACCACTCCCACACAGCCCCAGTGGATTCTCTTCCTCTTCCTGTAGGTCCATATTGCTCCTTTCTGAGAGTAATGTGAAATGTTCTTTGGATTAATTGGGTTTTATTCTCCTAAACTGAGCAACTGGGATGGGCTGGTGAGAGCTGTTGGTTTCATGAGTTGATTTGCAACTTTGCTTACTTTTTACTGTTTCCTTAAAGATTCCTGCACAGCCCCGGTGAGCTGGTAGAAATGGGGGCAATACTGTCTTTTAAGGAGGAAGGTTTTGGAAAAACAGTTAGTTCAAAATGAACATGAATCAGTCTTTAGTTTTAGACTACTACATTATCCTATTTCTTTTCATGCTTTTTCCCTACTTTTGTAGGAAGTCTGAATGAGTAGTGTTTTTGACTAACCTGTCCTCTGACCTTATAGAAGTTATGCTGCAGGTTTATTGTTCTCTCAGAAATTTTCACCAGATGTTTTGTTTTCTGGATGTGAGAAGTTGGAACTTCCAGTTTCCATTTTGCAGTCTCCAGACATATCTGCTCATGTTTTCCCCATTTTTTGTACTTGCATTGAATATTCCTTGCTGTAGTGACTCGCTCTTGTTTCCACCGCAGTTACATGTGTTTTTTTCCATATTGTTGCTTTTGTTTTCAAAAACATTAACTCTGGTCCGACCAGAAACAGCCTTCTGCAAATAAAGACACCTGAAGTTTTCTCTCACTTCTGCAGTGAAGCACTGATATTCCCAAGATATAGGAACTCTTTTTTGCTTTGTATTCTGTTTTTATGCACATTCTGTGGTTGGTTGTTGGCTTGTGCATAGAAAAGTTCTGGGAGATGGTTGCAAATGACAAATGCATACCCCCTTTTGTGGAGTCCTTTTACTCCAGTATGTTATTTACATAATCCCCTGAGAGTAGGAACTGAGACTGCTGTATTGATTTCTCATCACATCAGTTTAGCTGTTCTGGTTAATTAAATATCCTCTAGGGGCGTACTAATTGATTGTTAATCATATTTCGTGGATGTCAAAGATGAGCTGAATTATAATTTTCCAGTACTTGCTTTGTCTCTGTGGATATTTTTCTTTTTGTGTCATAAAGAAACCAGGGACTGACTTCTCGTGGTTGCTTTCTACACGCACGAGGTGCACACCAAATGTTTACACCTGTTCTGTTTGCAGGAGGGATCAGTTTTTGTCTTGGGTTTAGTTGGGATTTTTTAATATTAGTTTTAACTTGGAAGTGATGATGAGAGAGGTTCAGAGAAGGTGGCTCTGTTGGGATAGCCAGGAGGGGCCAGGCAGACCACAGAACTCTCAGGCTCTGGGAACAGAACGGGACTGCACAGCATCCACTTAGTGTTTGCTTTTAGACTCCCCCGGCCACAGAAGGGCATTTTAAAAAGTTTTGAAAATACTTCCAAAATTTCAAATGTTTGTGTTTGATTTTTACATTATGACTTCTTGCTTTCTTCTTATTCTTCTGATACCCTGATTTAAACTTCCAGAGCCTTTGAGAAGGTACAAATCTTATCACAGCGACGTTTATAGTACTTCGAGTGAAAGTCCGTCTGTTATCTCTTCGGAACCAGATTTCAGGCAAGGTAAGACCTGGACTTAAAAAAAACCCCAAACCCAACCAAACAAAAATCCAAACAGACAAAAAACCTAAAGAAAAAAGTTCAAGATGAAAAACAGATCCCAAAAGTTAAGTCTTTAGTAGGAGTCTTGATAATTACCCTTGTACAAAGTTGTAAGATGATGAAATTACAACATTGTGTACAGATCAGCATAATTGGCAGTATGTTCAGAAGTGAGTTTGGCATTTAGCACTCTGGGAAGGAACTTGGTGGGAAAAGCTGGAAACAGCTAACTTTTTACTGGAAGTGCTTTTTTTAAAAGAACATGCTGTCTTCAGATGGAAGATGATGGAGTTGTTAGTGTACAATAACAGTAAATTACAAAAGCTTTATGTGGGACTCCATAGTTTAATTATACAGGTGGGTTTTACTATGAGGGTTAAGTGGTTGATGATTGATACACCAAGGATTTAAGTGTAATGCAAAAGTACTACATAGTACAAGCTGTTCGTATGATAAATTTAAGTAATTTCTTTTAAATCAATAGCTTGGAAAAGCAGGAGATGATGTAAAGGGTTTGCTGATGTATGGCAGGAAGAATCATCTTTGCAGAATCATTATAAGAAATGGAGACAAATCATTTGGTGAAAATGAAGAAATAAAACAATAGTTAGGAAGCTAGATTATAGCTGCACCGTATGTATTCTGTATGTACAGAATTCCAGCCCATCCTTCATGTATTTGCTGCTCTCTTAACCTTCTTTGTCACTGTCTGTCCTTCTGCTTACTGAGGCAGAAGCTTAAGGAGATGTAACAAGTGTGGAGGCTCCTGTAATTTCCCTTTACTTGCTTGCCATTTAGAACAGACTGTTTGTGTGTTCCAGTCCAAAGTCAACAACTCTTCAGTTTGTACAGGCAAGATAAAGCTGTTTTCTCCCTACTAGTAGTAGTACGTCTGGGCTCAGTGAAATGCCTCTCAAAAAGAACTATTTCTAAATCAGTGTGGCTGTGATGTGTTCTGCAAGAGCTCTCCTGCCAGCCCTGTTTACTGAGGGTACAGTAAGAGGGGGAAGTGTAGTGGTTTGCAAAATCAACCTCTAAGTGTAGCATCTCAGGTGCTGCTACAGGAAGATCTCCCAGCAAAAGCTGTAACTATTACAAAAATAGTATTGCCAAAAGAAAAGAGAAATTATAACGAGAAGTCAGGTTCCAGGGATAATAATTAGGAGGTTAGATACTGGTTTCTTAATTCCCTGCTTGTGTACTGGATGCACAGTTTACTAGCTGCTCTCTTTCTGTTCTGGAGGGTTTTGTGTGACGTCTCTGCCGTGTATTTGTCTCAACTCGTGGCTGACAAAGGTGTTACCTTGGGAAGGTGTCTACGCAATTGTGTGGGGGTTTATAGTGATTTCTTTTAGACCTTCCTTAGTGTTCTTCTTCAAAGAACTATCAGCTGTTTTTATTGGGGGGAAACTGTAAGATAGCTTTGAAAACTGAAATAAATTTTATAACACTAGTTTGTTTGATACTCTAATGCCTTTATGCTGAACACATGAATTTGATTCCATGTGAGTAATCTCATATGGCTGATAAATCCTTGAGTTTTAGATAGGCTTACTCTGTGTGCTTTGTTGCCCAGTCAGGCATTCATTTGTCTTTTGGCTTGCTAGTGAGAAGAAATGAAGGTTTCAAGAGAGAGGATGCCAGTGGTGTGTTATCAGGTGCTGATGATATCTCCACATCAAGTCAAGCTAATTCTCAGAGAACAAGGTAAACCCTTTGAAAACAGTATGTCTTGGAGTGCTTTGTCTTTATCAAATAATGTATTTTAAATCTGCAAGTGAAGTTTTTCACCCCCATCCCAGCTTCTGTTTAAGGTTAAAAAAAATGATGTGTTGTACTTGAATAAAAATAGCATTCCAGAATTACATATTGCATTCTGAAGTAAAAGCCTTATGATGCACTGTGATGTGGAGGTAAGTTAGGAGTCCAAATTCTGTTGCCAGGTTTAATCAAGATTTGGGTTGAACTCTGTCAAAGTCGTTACACCTGCCAGAAGGCCAGGGGGCTATGTTCTGCTTGAGAATATTTAGTTACTTATAATTGTACTTTTCTAAAATAAAGTTTTGGAAAGTATTGATAAGAATGCGGATTAATTTGCATGTTTTTCATTTAAGAAGGAAATGATAGCATGCTTTTTTCTATTTTATGGTAAAAAGCCATACATTTGGTTGGTTATTCTGGCAAACTCTTAGTGTATGTTTTTGTGTTTGGATTTTTTTTTTTCAATACCTCAGCACTGATTAGGCAGGCCAATTCAGTAACAGTCTGTGCATTTTGAAAATTACTTTGCTGTGCTGTGTATTCAAATATTGCACCTGTTTGGATTTTATTTTTTCAAGTGCCATTCATCCGGGCAGCCTTGAAAAGTAGGTTCTGCTTTGATCATCATCTTATTGCAGCATCTTTTTCCAGCAGAAGCATATCTTCCCATACCTGTTATGTTTTGAGAATGGTTCCATTCTAAAGGTTGGAGAATTTTTATTGACATCGACCTTTTGGATGGAAAATTTTCTTCTGCTCTCTGACAGATAACTAATCATCTTGGAATATTTTATCAAAATGATGCAAATAATTTTTGAGGCAAGGGGTAAAAAATAAAGACACCTCTCTTTATTTCTCTCTTTCCTCATCACATTTCAACAACAAAGCCTTCTCTTGGCAGCTTTTTGCTTCAGATCAGGAGAAACATTGCTGCTGTACTCGATTTTCTAGGATATTTATATATTTTGAGCATAAGTTGAAGGGCAGCCCTGCTCTATCGCAGAAATTTGGTGTCTGAAGATCAGGACTGTGTCAGGTGATGTGACAAGGCTGGTGAACGTGTCCTCCACGTTTGTTTAATGCAAAGTGTGAGGTGCAGTGGATAGGGCTTAGAGTCGTGCTTTCAACATGAAGATGAAAATAAGTGCATGTCTGCTCCTTGCACCATACTGTGTGCCAAAAATGGATCTGAGAAAGGCAGGGTCTCAAATGAATTGTTTCTCAGTACAGGTGGACAAGAGAAGAGTTTCTTGGAAGTCTTAGAGCTTTTGGTTATCTGGTTTGATGAATTGATTTTCTTACTGCCTGCACTTTGCCTGAGAAGTGCCAAGTTGTCTAGGAACCGATATATTGGCATTCCTTGCAGGGAAGAAGCATTTAAGTGTAGCTTAACTGAGTCCACGCAGTTTTGTTGTTAGGAGTATGGTATCTATCCACGTAACACCATACGTGCTAGCAGTGTCCAAGCAGTCGTGGAAATCCAGCCTGTCTTCACAGAAGAGGATTTTGGTTAATACATGTGCTTTTATGGCAGACTTTTAAGGAGATGGGTTACTGGTTTATCGTCCATGTAACCCTGTTCAAGAAAGTTTTACTTTGTGTTTCATGCTGTCTTAACTTACTTGCCTTTTTTTTGATTTTGGTGAAAACTGGTAAGTCAACCTTCATTCTGTTTTGCCTTGAACCCAGGGAATGGCCCATTCAGCACTGTAGCTGTGCTTTCATATAAACCAGCAGTAATTTGGGGATGCTGATAGAGAACTTTTGCTTCTATTTGCAAAGTATTTCAGCAGCAGAAAGTAGTATGTGGTATGTAAATGAGTCACATTGTAAATGAGTCGTTGTAGATGCATCGGGCCTATTATGCAAGTGAAAATGCTGAGGTAAAACCGTACATAGTTTCTCATGGTTTGTTTAACATTATTTTATATTACTCTGTTAAGACTGGTACCTTTAATGGACATAATTTGTGTATGTGTGAAATCTAGCAGGAAATACGTTTTGCAAGCACAGCATAGACTTATCTATTGTGCTTAGCAATAAGAATGAATTTTACATGTATGTAACTATACAGTTTTACATTAAGGCTTAAAATTCCTGTTTCTCCTCTCTGTGCTTTTGCTAAAAGATACCTCTCCGCACTTGCACAAAAATGTCATGGTAGGGTACCACAGATAGTTATTTACTGATTTTCATAATTGTTCACCCATTTTCATAAGCTTGGGGTTTTTTATTACTCTAACTACCAGACTGGTAAGTATAACCAAGATGAAAAAATAAGGCTGCAAGCTAGTTTCACTAGCTTTTTTTGCAGACCTACTGAGAAACAGGAAAGCAGCCACAAGCAGAATTCAGTCCTACAGTAATACTTAGATTATACCTCTGTTAATTATATGAGCTGAATAGAAAACAGTATGCTCTCTCTGTCTTACAGCAGCTCCTAAAACATTCCAGTGCTAACAAGTGTAAAAGAAATACCATCCAAGATGGTAGTTAGTTAAGCGGGGGATTTCTAAGAAAGTAATTTTTTTTACCCAGGATTGCATGTTGCTGCTTTAAAACATCTTGTGTTATAACAGACCATGGATTTTATTACGTTAGGAACCTCAGGTCTCAGAGTAAAACTAGTGATAACAAGTAGTTCCAAGGAGCAGAATGTCAGTTTCCGTGCTTTGGCTGGTCATTTGATTCCAGGGTTTGGGGAAGTGTATGTAACTTAATCCATTACTTAAATTCCATCAGCACTTGGGAGCGTGTTTCTGTGTCTTTCTTTGGCATTCAGGAGATACCATCTGTACTTCAGACGTATTAATTTTACTGTTCCTGTAATATGTTCTTAGAGTTAGTCTGCTTAATTATCCACAGAATTATCCTTATAAAATTGAGATGTAAATCAAATAGGAGGATTTAGATTTGAGGGAGGGATTTTTTTAAAAGAAGCTGCGAAGCTGTTCAGAGTTATCAGCAGGCGTGACTTGTGCTGTTTGAGTGGGCTGACCTGTTCTTAAATTAGCAGAAGCCATAGATGTTCAATATCACCCTTCTCATGGTCTGTGACTGTTGTTATCCTTTAAGCTTCTTGGAATGCATTCCTTGTGGCAATGGCTTGTGTCTTGTTTCCTCTTTGCTTCTTGTATTCCTTATTTTTTTTTCCTTTTTCTTTTGTTTTCTTTTTCTTCCTTTACTATGTCTTCCTTTTTCTCTCTAGGAGCAGCAGCTGACATGGATCTCTTCCTTCTGTTGCCTTTTCCTTCCAGTAGATTTCATTTTCATATCCTTCCTACCTAGCCAAACGGCATCCCTCTTTCTCAGTCTATTCCTGACCTTTCCGCTGCACTAATCATTAGAGAATGCCTACCTGCTTCCCTTCTTCCAACTTCCTTCTCTGATCCAATACCTGCTAATTTCTTGGTAAGTACACCAGGTGAAGAGATAATTTGCTTCCCTTTTTCCAAGCGTCAGCCTTCCAGGTTCCTGCTCCCCTACCATCTTCAAGTTGATAAGTAACTGTGAGATTCTGGTTTGCAGTCAGGCACTGAGGAAAATACAGAGTAACAGCCAAGTGCTTGTCTGGTGAAGCACCACACAAAACACACTTTTATGATGCTATCTGTTAGGAATGTAATAATGCCTGCATATTCAGAACTTCACAAAAGAGCTCTACTTGTATATGTCAACAGTATTTCCTTTCCTGCAGGAGAGGTGGATTCCTTGTCTTCGAACCTAAAGACTGAATCCTGTTCCTCCCCATAAAAAAACTGGCAGTCTGACCAAGCCAGGGTTAATTTTACTTACCCAGGATGCTGGAGCTTGCAGATTTATGCTTGGTGATAATGCTTCTGTACGAAGTTGGGAAAAATTTGAAATCCTTAGGTTTTTGAACTTCCTCCAGGGACACCCCATACTCACCCCAGTTTTCAGAGAAATTAATACATGTGATGATAAAAGCAATCTAATGATAAAAACTTGTCATTATTCCTATTGTGCAGAGCTGTATGCTATTAAAAAGGCAATATATTTTTCTGCAGTAGGTGTTTTCACAATAGCAGGTTTCTAGATAGAGCCAGTTGCAACACGTCTTTTTCATGTGTCTTTGATAATTCATATATATTTATGTTCAGAAAGTGTTTGTTTTTGTTTCATTTCAGAGCCCATCCTTAGACCTTGATCTGAAGGGCGCTTGTGGGTGTATTTAACTTAGTTCCTTGTCAATATTCCCATATATGTCAATCCTAACAAGCTTCCTCATGGTGAAAAGCTAACATGTGCACATGTATTGGCAGGTCTGAGGCCTTTCCTCATTTCTTTGTCCTTTTAGGTGCACTTTATTAAGTCTATTGTAGAAAGAAACAGGGGAGGGAGAAAGGAAGCAATGCTATCAAAGCCCTGCAGAGGGGAAAAGATAATGAGCTTACATTAATACATTTTTTCTGTAACTGCTCTGTATCTTCCCTGAAACTTCATTTGAGGAATTTATATGTAACTCTTCTTATTTTAAGGCTGGTTTTGTATTCAATGACACTTTAGTATTAAATGAGTTAAGGGACTGTAATGTGCCATAACATTGATATTCATTAGTAACTTTGTAAATAGATGAAAATAAAACTTCAAATCATATCCACCAAGCATAGGCAAGTGTACTGTCTGGACAGTATTTTTCTCCTAGTTTATTAACAGATTTGTCACTCATCACACCTTTAGGTTCTTCTATAAAGTAGGTATATAAATCTAATGTCTTTTTTTAAAAGTCTGTAGGTTACCTTACTACAAAGGGCTATATGTCATGGTCAGTGCAGGACTTACTCTACGTTTATATTTCTAAGCTTGAGTGCAATGATACACAGGTTTCTAAACATTTTCTTTGCTTCTTCATGCTTTTCATTACTCAATTTAGGTGATATGCTAAACACTCAGTTTAGAATTGCTAAAAATGGGGTTTTGTGCATGAAAGCTACCTTAGTTTCCCCTGTCTGTTTGTGTTTAAGAATTGACTCTGTATAGTTATGTTAACAGAGGGAGAATATTGCTTTTTCTTGCTTTAGGATTTCTAAAGAATGCTCGGTTTATATTTAGTTTGGGGTTTGAAGGTGTTTTACTGTAAGCATGGGGCAGAGAGAAGAGGAGTGGAAATTGATTTTATATTTCTTGGATTTCTCTGTTCCTCGTGTTTCTTAAACACCTTTGCTTTTAAAAAAAAAATACTTTTGTTCACTCAAACAGGGAATAAATCAGTCCCATGCAAACACAGTATTTGGAGCAATATTTACTTACAGAAAGCACACCGTTATTTCAGATTTTTCTTTAATGACATGTTTTAAAGCATGCCTTTTTCACAGTCCCCGCTTGAATACAGAAATTAAGATATTTTCAAAGCATTAATACTTTCCTTCCTCATGTGTGTCTACTAATTTTGCAGTGATTCACTGGGTTTGCAGTGTTGAGTATTTCCTTAGACTGCAGCTGAGCCTTTATTTTCATAGGAGTAAATGAGGCAGTTCTGCAGGCAGCTGCAGAAACCTGGCATGTTTGCTTATTTTCTATAGTGATGGATTGCTGCACAGAGGTAACCTGCCTGCTGAATAAATGTGTCGAATGTAGTATTTGATAACTGCTGTTTGTGTTCTGTGCTTCCACTTAGGTATGTGCTTAAAGCAGCAGAATGCCTTAGGCCTACCTGCTAACATGTCACTCCCTCTGACTATCCTACAGGCCACATGAGGCACCATTTGAAGGCAAACTCATAAGTCAAGAGGTGATGTTAAAGCGTCAGGAAGAAGAAATGATGCAACTGCAAGCTAGGATGGCTCTCAGGCAGTCCCGGCCTAACCTCTACCCAGGGGATGCAATTAGGTCCTCAATGCTTGACATCACCAGAGATCCGCTGAGGGAAATAGCCCTGGAAACTGCCATGACACAGAGAAAACTGAGGGTAATGCCCTGAGCTCAGGTGAACTCTTATTTTCGTTGAAACAGAGCAGTGTCTTGACTGAAACTCTCATAAGTGGGATTCATCAACTGGGTCCTGTAATAAACAGTCATCCGCAGATGACCCCACTTTCACAGGGTAAACTTCTGAGATTTTACGGCATTAGTGGCTACAGAGCCTCAAGTGGTACCAAGAGGTGCTAAAGCAGACAGCAAGGCTTGACAATTGCATCAATTAAACAATATAGCATCCTAACAAAGGTGAGGCATAGGTTTTCTCCTGTGTTCTGTGGTATTTTCAACCACTTCATTTGCATTTCTCATACTGGAATGTGGATGTGCCCCACCAGCATCAAAGGTTATTAAATTAACAAGTGGGGAAGGTGAGAGAAAGAGGATTCACTTGGCCCATAAGTTCACCCCAACCCCTGTGCAAACTTCCCTTTGCTTTCCCAGCTGTCTTGGTATGTGGATGTTTCAGAGAATTACAGAGAAAGAGAAAGACAGAGGTATATAGGTAAATAGAGTGTCTCATATGTAGAATAGACGATGCCTTGATGCCCTCTGCTGCTACTTCCCGAGAACTGGATTTTTTTTTTTTTTTTTTAATAAGAATGGGAAAACTTGAAACAAGACTCAGGGATTTGCTGCCCTAATACAGGGTAATAATTCCTGTATCTCTCTCCAGTCCTTAGCATTCTGACAAGTTAGTTCATGTAGGCTTTAGCTAACCAGGTTGGTTCCCCTCCCTGTCCCCCAGTCCTTAACAGGTTTATGTGCAGATAATTTGCATATAGTACACAGAAGGCAGTAGGCAATTGCCAAATTTCAGCCTTTGTTTCCTCTTTTGCATTTGCAGGGTAGGAGTTAACTGTGCCTCAGCCTGCTGTTCCAGCAACACAGTGTTCATTCATACTCTTTTGTGATTTGCAGAATTTCTTTGGCCCAGAGTTTGTGAAAATGACTATTGAGCCATTCGTCTCCTTGGATCTGCCGAAGTCTATCTTGGTAAGAAAGGGGCTGTTCAGCCATCTGTGGCAGGGAAAGTGTGTTAAACCAACAAATGTGGTTTTATCCCAAGTGTCAATGTTGAGAGATTGTATTTCACAAAATACAGACTAAGAAAGGCAAGAATGATGACACCAGGCGAAAAGTAAATGTGATGCTGCTAAGTGGGCAGAAGCTGGAGCTGACCTGTGATACCAAAACGATATGTAAAGATGTCTTTGATATGGTGGTTGCCCACATTGGCTTGGTGGAGCATCACTTCTTTGGACTGGCTACTTTAAGAGGTAAGAATAACTATTAAAATATTTCATCTGCCCTTATTCACTATTCCCTTTAACAGATATTGTGCTTTTTAAGTCATTGTTAGTCAACAGAAAACCTTACTCTTCAATACTGAGTTTCAGAGTTACAAATCTGGTCTTTATCCTCCATCTGGAGAAAATACTTGGTTTTCATGTTTTTATCCATGTGCTTCTCTTTAATGTTCATGGCAGACAATGAGTTTTTCTTCGTTGATCCTGATATAAAGCTAAGTAAAGTAGCTCCAGAAGGATGGAAAGAAGAACCAAAGAAGAAGAACAAGCTCCCTATCAACTTCACTCTGTTTTTTCGCATAAAGTTTTTTGTGGATGATGTCAGTCTTATACAGTGAGTGTATGAATTTTTTTTGTAGCCCCTTAAGCCCTAACTTTATGGACAGAAATTGAGTATTAATCAAATACTGGAAATCTGCTGTAACAGGAAGAGTACCAAAGATGGTGAGCGGGCTTTTTCATGGTTTTTGTTTGGTTTTCCTGCTCTAGGCACACGCTGACCTGTCATCAGTATTACCTGCAGTTGCGGAAGGACATCCTAGAAGACAGGATGCACTGTGATGATGAGACAGCCTTATTATTAGCATCCCTAGCTCTCCAAGCTGAGTATGGAGATTACCAGGCAGAGGTACATCATCAGTTTCACCTTTGATCTTGTTGAACTGTGATCTTGCTGCTTCATTAAAGAATGGACTGTGATCTGCCAGATGGAGCTCTGCCCTGGACTGGAAGCTCAGCTGATAACCTCTTGGGCAGGTTTTGCTGTGAGCAGGTGTTCTAGTCTAACACAGGTTGTTGCAGAATTTAGTTCAAGGTTTGGATGTTAAAACCTTTTCAGTGAAAGTAGTCAGGCTTGAATATGAAGAAACCGATGTGAAATTAAGCTCCGGGTCACGGTTGAGATTCTGATTTCGTCCCCTGACTCAGACTCGTATGATCCTCTGAGTTGTAATGTTGTTTGTAAAAATGAATGTTTGTGCTTCAGTCATGCTCACAGGGTAGTATATGGAGATGCCATCACAAAAATGTTTTGTGTTGTAGGTGCACGGCTTGTCATATTTCAGACTAGAACACTATGTCCCAGCTCGAGTGATGGAGAAACTAGATCTGTCCTACATCAAGGAGGAGCTGCCAAAACTGCACAGCACTTATGTGGGTGCATCTGAAAAAGAGACAGAGTTAGAATTTCTGAAGGTAAGTGGGCAGCAGTTTGCTTCCTTAATCTGTGACTTAAGAATTCCCTTGTTGGAATATGAGTGCATGGACTCCAAGCAAAAGCACGGTAAACCAGCTCAGGGTCTGAATAACACTAAAAGGAAGAAAGCTGAAAAGACTTTTTTTCCCAAAAGACACGTCATAACAAGCAAAAATAACTTGTAACAGATGGGAAGTTCTCTCATTTTTTTCCACTCAGTAGTCTTCTCGCTTCAGCTCAAGTTAGTCAAAAGCAACTATTGATGCTTGTGTTTGCTCTCAAGGAAGCTGTGTTGATGAGGCAGCCCACCCTGTATTGCCCATGTCTTTTGTGCTTTCTGCAAAGGGGAAAAAGCCATATAAATTATGAAATGTTTTGGTACAGCTGATACTGTTCATGGCGCTTGGTATGAAGCAAGCCAGAAGCACTGCCAAGGAGAATTTCTTGTGCAGGTTCTATGTAAGATGATAGGAAAACTATTATCCCAGGTATGTTTAGATCATTCTGAAAGGACCCATTGACAAATCTTAGTTATGGTGTTTGCTGCTGCTGCTCAGGGGATAAATAATCAGGTTCTGCCTTGTTATAATGACTGCAAATGAGTTCAGGGAGTGAAGGTTTGCTACTGAAACACCAAATAACTATTACACTGTAATTCCAGAGCCATGCTGCAGTTCCAAAATCTCTTGAGTATGTGATGGAAGAGGCACTCGGCTGAGTTTGCCCCTTCTAAGCCTGTTGCTTGTTTTACAGAAGTGTTCTTGTAACTTAAACACAGAGAACAAGAGTAGGGGACTTGATCCTAGCTAAACCTAGCCTGACTGGGGATGATATGGGGGGAGCAGTTAGATTCTCTTGTTTGATTCATTACATCAGTACTGAAAAGACAACAGAAAAGACAATGAATGACTGGGAGTGCAAAATGAGTGTAATTGCATCTTTTGGTAGTTATGATACCTTAATGTGGACACAGAATTGCAGTGTTAATTTAGTTCTGTTTTTTAAAAGTGTATCAATAACAAATGCCTCCTATTAGTTACAGTTTCTTGCTAACAATTGGTTTGTGCAATTCTGATTTCCTCACACGTGTTTTCTATTTGTGCTTTCCCCGTTTGATTTTAATAAACATTGGGTTCATTTGCTGTGGTTTGGCAGGTCAAGAGGTACTACAGGACTTACAACTCTCAGCTGATGTCTCTGTCATAATATTTGCAAACTGTGTAAGTGGAATTGCCAGGCAGAAAGGATTCTTCTTACTAAAATCCATACATATATGTGCATATATGAAAATATTATAGAGAGGTCTAATATTGATACTGCGGTGTGAAAACTTGTACTGGCCGTAACTTCATACTCATAGAAGTTTTGTTGCATTGCTCTGTGCAGTTGTGTCAGAGGCTCACGGAATATGGGGTTCACCTTCATCATGTGCTGCCTGAGAAGAGGTCCCAAACAGGTATCCTTCTGGGAGTGTGCTGCAAAGGAGTTGTCATTTTTGAAGTTCACAATGGTGCCCGTACACCTGTACTGCGCTTCCCATGGAGAGAGACAAAGAAAATATCCTTTAGTGTAAGTTGGTCTCCTCTCTGTGTATATCTGTATTTGTGTCTCCAGTTACTATGGGTTATGTTCCTTATTTTTGCAAATTAAGCTGCTGTTTT
The DNA here is from genome assembly GCA_013400975.1 of Atrichornis clamosus. NCBI lineage: Eukaryota > Metazoa > Chordata > Aves > Passeriformes > Menuridae > Atrichornis > Atrichornis clamosus. The sequence continues at coordinate 43,765 of WBMZ01014016.1, read as the reverse complement.
ACAGCATAATCTGACTACTTCTTTTGTGGCAGTTGTATTATGGGATTGAAATAGGAGTTTTCATGTTCTAAGGGTTTTATTTTTTTTCCTCAGCTTGCATGGACATGGATAGTGAAGGAGCACCAGACTGAGAATCCTGCAGTACAGGACTGGGTACTGGCAAATGCCAGTACTCAGTGTAACTAGGAGATGCACCTATGTTGCTTTTAAGTTAATATTTCCAAGAGTAGTTAAGTAACAATAGATAAGAGGCTGACACTTGATCTGGACAATACCAGCCAACATCAGTGGGTACACCATGATGTGTATCTGGTGATCGTGTGTCAGTTTTTAATGAGGCATTAAGCTTCAAATGATTACCTTTATATAGGTGTTGAAAACAGTACTTCTGATTTTCTGATACCTTGATGAAAAGCTACAGCCTGTTTCATCTGCGAGATGATTTTAACTGACATTGATACCACGAAGTTCAAAAGTTACTAAGAAGATAAGTTCAAGATTTAGAACATTAACTAATAGAGTTCCTCATTAGATGGCCATCTAGTCCTTTTCTCTCGAGTGGCATCACCCCTTGTGACTTCCTCAGGGGCTTTTGAAAACCCCATCCTGCAGAATGTGATAGTACTGGTTGTCATTACGCAGCACTAACAGTAACAGGGACATTAAATAATAATAAAGCACCTTCTTAGCTAGCCCAGGAGTAGCTTTAAGGAGCTACTTGGTAAATCTCAAATTACATTTGTCTCCTATTTTAACAGAAATCTCTCCCATCAGTGCATTTTGCTTCAGGAAAGTTTGAATGCTTTAACTGTGCGCAAGCAAATACAGAATTCTTTGTAGGCTAAAAGAAATAATTATCTTCAACTTTTTTCTCTCTCCATTGTGTAGAAGAAGAAAATAACTTTGCAGAACACATCAGACGGTATCAAGCATGCCTTTCAGACTGACAATAGTAAGACTTGCCAGTACCTTTTGCATCTCTGCTCTTCCCAGCATAAGTTCCAACTACAGATGAGAACCAGGCAGAGCAACCAAGACACTCAAGATATTGGTAAGGATTGTGATATTGTGTTAGCTTTTAATAGCAATCTGTAGGTATTTTTGTAAGGAGAAAAACTGAACTTGAGCTGCAGTAATCCTGCTGAGTGCTATGAATATATAGATCTACTTTTGGAGGGTTTATACTATGAAGAGACTCTACTAGCTAAGTTTGTTTAGATTTTGTTTAAGGGTGAGGGAAAAGGAGTTGAGAGAACACAAAAGCTGGCACACAGTAGCTCCTCTAAACTAAAAGGAATCTTAAAACAGGTCACTAACAGTACTTTCTCCTTTGATTAAAAGCTTTTGGCTTTTTTCAGAAATAACTTTAAGATATTTCAATAACGAGACTTTTACCTTTTGCTTAATGTGAAAGGAATTGATTTGATAATCTGGAATTATGGTGTGATCATGGGAGTGCAAATAAAATAGGGAGCATTTCATGATGCTACATCTCTAAGCTATGGGTATAGGTGTCTTTATTCCACTTAATGTTGGGTGGACCTAGTAAGGAGACAACACTGATACTAAAGTTTCCTTCATTATTCCCATTCCCTTTATAATTTCTGTACATAATAGAAAATGTAAGAACATTCTTCTTAGATAGTAAATGTTAATAGGAGAATGTAATCATTGAAAAAACCCTGTACTTATTTCTTCACTGTTTGGAGCAGAGCTCACTTGGCTGACTGGCCTTCACCATGGTCTGAAAATGCTGTTTTGGTTGGTGTGCCAGCTCATGCTTTCTTTGTTCCCTGTTTTTATCCGTCTGCATTCCAGTTGCTGTTAATCCAGACTTCCACCAGTGTAGTTGGCATGGAGTTTGACCCCTTTGCTGTGGATATTGTGATATCTAATTAAAAAAAAAAAAGAAAAAGAAAACAACAGAGGGATGGGAGTGGGAAAAGTCATGTGGCAACTATCCAGCCTTTTCTCTGTTCTATTGGGCTCAACCAACTTCAGGCAAAGAAATAGGACCAAGTGACTTAAAACCTTTGTACCGTTCTGTAATTCAGTGTTTGCTTATCCTGAATTGCAGAGAAAAGCAATGCAGGAAAGGCTTTCTTGGCTAGGCAAACTTGGTTGCTCTCAACAGATGGAGTATGTGTTGTGCTGTGGGAGTCTGGAAAACAAAAGTTTGCTTCTGTGCAGTGCAGATCACTTGGGATTCAGAGGTTCCAAATGCCACCAATCATTCGTAATCAGAAGCAAGCAAATCAGCATTATGGTGAATTCCATTACACTGATAAATGAAAGGAAAAACAGTTCAAGAATTTGCTTTTGGCATAACTTTACACATGAGAATTTTCAGTTACAAGGTTGGCAGAAGGTGTGAAATACCTAATGTCTATATAGACAATGATGTGAAAGTATTCATTGGAAATCCATAGAAATTCTGTTTGATGTTCCCAGAGGGTAAATACAATGTCAAGAGAAGAGATCTTAGAATATTTTATTAGGGTGCTCTTCCCCAGGATGGGAACACAGCAAGAGCAGGTGACACTCTGACTTCTGTCAGAGTCAGAAAACTGGGATTTGTGGATTTCTGGTCTGATTGGGCAAAATTACTCTTCCGTAGCTTATCTAGTTTGGTGACTGTGGCTGGAAGAGGTGCTTGGTGGGGATAAGGAAGTGGTAATTGTGTACTAATTCACCTTCCAAAAGGATGATAGAAATGTACCTTCCACAACTAAATCTTCACAATCTCTGTTATGAGTGAGTTACTGTGGCAGTTAATTCCTGCCCTAGGTATTGGAGGAACGAATGTCTTTTGGAATGGCAGGGCTGAGGTTGCATTTGCCAAATACACTCTTCCTTAGGTGTCAGAATAGTTACCATTAAAGCTAAATGTAGCATTTTCCTTTTGAGTTACAGTGCAGCTTCCTAGAGCAGGTTGTTTCCTAGAGGTATGTAGGGTTTAAAAAACACACTGCTTAACCCTAAGTCAGAAATATATATACAGCTGAGGATTGCTTTTCCTCAGACTTCCTTGTGGACTGACTCCAAGACATCAGTGAAATTTGTGAAGAGTTCAGGTAGCCTGATTTCCTTTAAAGTCTCTAACCAGTCAACAAGTTGTCACAGCTTATCAAGTTCCTGTGTGAGAGCCAAGCCACAGGAACTTCACTGCTAGCCTTAGGAAGCACTTAGGATAATAGAAATGGGTCTTGCTCAGCTTTGCTCTGAATTAAGAGGGGTTTAGGCTAAGATGTATTATCATGAATTTGCTTTCAGCTAAGAACATCCACCCAGACAGTTCCCACGACTCAGCTGACAGTAATTTAATTACAGTCCAAAACCTGTTTCTTGCTGCTGCTTAAGGGAATCCTTGCTAATGAGTCAAAAAGTCTGGCAAGTCCCATTCTACACTTTCTGTTCTATGCTAGGTTGTTTGTGGCAGGGGAGATCCTTAAGGGCACCTGAGTGCTCTGTAACCAGGCAGAGATGCTGCTGAGCCCCCATGACCTTGCAGCTGTGCTGTAAATGTGGAGGGGCTCGTGAGAAGAAAACGAAGCAATGGACAGATGGAAGTTTGGTAGGATCTGGTAGTTTGGAGATGGGGGTGCCCCATTTGTTCAAATTCTGGAAAAACCTTGTATGAGCAGATTAAAGGAAGTGTAGTCTTCCAGGTCACTTGGCTTGAGGTTATTATTTGTTTTGCAGAAAGAGATGATGTGCCTGTATATAACGCACAGCAGTTTTGCAGGGAATATGAGCCTTCGTGCTACTAAGAGGATAAATATTCTGCTGTTCTATATTTTTGGACTTGGGGTTAGTGTAGTGTCACAGACTCCAAACTTTGCTTCCTGAGCAAACCACGTGATGGGTGTTTATATGTATCTGATGATGGTACATACTTCTAAGCATCTAGAGAAAATACATTTTGTATGAGTTAGTTGTTTAGAACACATACTTTACGTGAGGTGGTCATACTCTACTGAATAACTTAAATTGTTTGGGGTTTGGTTTTTGTTTTTTCTTCTTTTTTTTTTTAATTTCCACAGAAAGGGCTTCATTTAGGAGCCTAAACCTTCATGCGGACTCTGTCAAAGGCTTCAACATGGGTCGAGCAATCAGTACGGGCAGCCTGGCCAGCAGCACTCTGAACAGACTTGCTGTTCGACCCCTGTCTGTCCAAGCAGAGATCCTCAAGAGACTGTCCTGCTCTGAGCTCTCGCTCTTCCAGCCACTTCCTGGCTCTTCAAGGGACAAGAACGAGAAGACTCCATGGGAGGAAAGACCCAGAGTTATGAGCAAGTCGTTTCACGATCTGAGTCAGAGTCACATCTCTGTTTACCCCCCAAGGAAAAATGTTATTACTGCTTTGGACTCTTCCCCCAAAAAAATAGAAGATATAATGGGAAGAGTCTTTCAGCAAATGCCAAAATTTGATACTGGATCAGCAGTGGGAGCATTAAAACAGAGCAAGTAAGAGTCTCTCTGACCACCCTGCAGTATCTTTGTGTACAGTCAATGTACATTTTGCATCAGTTTTGATTTATTATTCATACCATTATTTTATTACATTGATCCTTCCCTCTCCCAACTTCCTCTTCCCTCTGTCTGGTTCCCCTTCTCTCCTTCTCCCCTTTAAGTTCAAAATCTCATGCAGGTTTAAGTAGAAGCCCTGAAAGAAAGAAAAATGAATCAGACTCATCATCCATTGAAGATACCGGTCAAGCCTATGTTGTAGGTCAGCATGCAAAAAATAATATTACTATATTTACTAACTTGTAAAATTGCTTTGGGTGTAATGCTTTGATATATTTATTAACTGATGGTAATATCTTGATTTGAAAATGGGAGCAGAGTATCAGATGTTAAAGCAATCCAAGCCAATTTACTGTTGTTCCTGTATAATTATTTCAGTGGATCAAAAAAATCCTCCTTTGGTCAACACCAGTCTGTACACAGGTGTGCAAAGTAAAAGCTGTTGCAGAAACCATCTTCCATTTTGTCACTTCAGGGTTCTATTTGCTTGTATGGATCTTTTAGTAATTTGCTAGTCTTCACGGTCTGCTTGTGAAGGCTGAACTATTTTAGTGTTTTCTGTGGAAAGGATGTACGGAGTCATTTTTTTGGAAGTGACTCAGTTCAGCATAAACTGGCTATTGACTCGTACCTCTTGAGTAGTAACTGCACAGTTTGGGATTTTTTTTCTTTTATTTGTTTGGGGGTTTTTGTTCAGCTATAATAAATTAGATAATTTTTTTTTTGCAGTACATTGGGTGTTTCACAAAAATACTTTTGTAATGAAGTAAGCCAGATGTACTAACTCCATTTCCTTGACAAGGATTGGAGTGCGCACAAGGAGTTTTACTGAGCAGGAAAAATACAGAGTTCACATTAAAAGCAAAAAAAGGGAAAGATTCAGAGCTGCTGAATAGGTTTAAACTAATATGTTGGGTTATTGAACATGAATTTTCCAGTATCTGTGTGTCACCAGTTTCTGGTTCTAGAAGGTTCCCTGTTATAATAATACAAACTACAATGACTGAAATATTTGCAGACTTAGCTTGCTGGTTTGTTTTACTGTAGTTACAGAACATCAGAAAAAGTGAAAGAAAAGATTTATGGGGTTGGGGGTCAGTATAAATTAGGTGGAAAAAAAAAAAGCAAAGCAGAGTGTGACATCCCACCGTACTTGAAACCAGGACTGAGTTGAGAACCATGCTCAAGAGTCAGCTGAGGCATGCAGGTTCTGAAGTGACTGGTAGCAACCATTTACCCTGCTTTTAATTTTACAATTACCCTGCATTAATTTTACAATTAATGTTACTATGTGCTTACCCATGAACTTCTGGGCAGCAGTTCTGGTGAGGATCTTAGCCACACGTCAGAAAGTCCTTCTGAATCACACTGCCTGTTCTGAGGGACATCTGTACTTTTCAGGGTGAAACTCCTCAGATGAAACTTCAGGGTCCATAGGTTTGGGGAAGGCCAGGACTGCTTTCCTAAGAAGCTTGAATTACCTTACCTCATTTACTTTCATAGATTGGTACATATATTATTTTATCCTCTTTAAAGTACAGCCACATTTGCTTGGCATTGATCATTTCATAGAAAATATGATTCCATATGCAAACCATTTTAAATAGAAATAGTTCAAATTGCTTGTTTCTGCAGCAGCTTATTTGTTCCTTTTACAAAGTCTTACAAGAGTCTTGTTATGTAGGTTTATCAGGTTCAGCATATTCATCCAATACTGTTAGAAAATTTAGTCTTTGACTTCACTGCTTAAGATCCATTACTTTTATCTGAAGTTAACAGTGGTCATAAAGGCCAAATCTCTGTCCTTCCTTTAATTCATTGCCTTTGCATGAGGTGCCATCTATCTGAACCTTCAACTGCAACTAAAGTACATGAGTAATTTGGATTTGCTAATGCAAAACTAGTTTCATATTTATTCATTTTCAAAATAAGTAGTTTGATATTGTGAATGAGCTCATGTGTACTATGTAAATTCTGAAATAGTTCTTGGTAGCTTTTGTATTTAAAAAAATTGTTATGACTAATGTCTAATATTTCCATTCATGTCACAGGTGTTAGCATGAATGCTTCAGAAAATCTTCTGTCATCAGCAGCGTTAAAAGAGAGTGGTAAGTTGATAAGAAATATGCCTGTAGAATTGACTCAGCCAGTTTGATTGTGACTTGTCAAATGCTTCACTCTTCCAGCTGTCCTGTTTCTTCAGTATTCTTAAGCACCTTTCTCAGTTAGCTGGATAGGACCCTTCCTAAATACAATTCCTAGTATTTCTTTTGGATTGCGTCTTGGAGGAGGTTAGACATGTAATGTTTTTCAAATATGATTAGTGTCTCTTTAGTTCAGGACTTGGAAGGGTGATGTTACCTACCAGATCATGCTCCTGAAAGCTCTTTTCCCTTACTTGTGAGGTTACTCATTCTATAGAGTCTGACAAAACTGTGTTTTTGTTTTAGTTCTTTCACTCTTTAGGCTTGTCTTGGTTTTGTGGGAGAAAAAGCTCCTTTTCTGTGTGGTGCACTCTCCTTCATCACTTGTTTTCTGCTTGTACCAGTGTGGAGAGCTCAGTAGGTTTCTGCAGCTCTGAAAGTACCTGTTCCACGTAGGGCAAAAGTATCCCAGGCATACCCAGACCAAATGATACCTTCTCTAGGAAGCAAATTCATGAGTTTATACTTGCAATATATTGGTGTTTCCTGAAGTTTCAGGAGATTCGGCTTTTTTGTTTATTTGTTTCTGTTTTGTTTGCTTATGGGGTAGGGAGTTTTTTTGTTGGTGTTTGTTTGGGGTTTGTGTATGTGTTGGTCTGTGGGGTTGATTTTTCTTCACCAAATCATGCTTCTTGAGTCTCTGAAGTGCCTGGGTGTACTTCAGCCTGATGAGAAGCCTCAGGAGTCACACAATTCTCTTGTGAGGGTATTCAAATGTTAGAAGAGGTGGAATCAGCAGCCTGTGGAGTTGCAAATGAGAAAATCAATTTAAGCAAGAGAGGTTTTAGTAGAGGGTTCTAACGTTGGTCTAATGTTTTTTTAATGGAGAACCACCACGAAGAGAACTCACTGAGTAACCTTTCAGTAATATTGTATAATAAGCCGCAGTTTCAATTTTACCAGTGTGTTTGCATTGTCCTTACCTGAGCAGGGCACATAAACACAGATCTAAATACTTTGCTGAACTGAGATTAATAAAATTGAAGATTCTAAGACTCCGTTATGTTGTCATTCCATGAGACTATGCTAGGTGCTTTTCTTAGGAGGAATAAAAGATTTTTAACTGCTGAAGATGGAAGTGAGTTATAAGGGTGGTAGACTTTTTTTCCTCTCTTTGGACATGGCTTAGAAGACAAAAGTTGGGCCCATAAGATCAAAACAGCTTTACAGGTTATCAAAGTAGTATTTTTTTAATGGAAAAGGACTTTAAAGTAAACTTGAAGGGAAGTGTTGAGGTAGTGTCTGATCACAAAATATTGGCTTTACAGTTGACTCTCTTCAAACAACACAGAACAGAGTTGCCACACCAGAGAGAGAGATCACTTTGGTGAACTTGAAAAAGGATGAAAAATTTGGCTTAGGTAAGTGGATTTAAAATTGTTGTTGATGTGTGTTTCTAGAAGCCAGAAACAAAATAAAGTTTTCTGGTCCGAATTTATTTGTTGTAGGACTGAGGAAAGCAGTGCAGGCAGTAGCTGGATTTTGAAGGCATTTAGGATGCTGAAGCCTGGACTTAACTTGATAGCACTTTCTGCGATGTTAACCAAGTCTGTTTCTCAGTTCTTCCATATTGTAAATGTAGGATAATATTTATGTTGTGAACTAGGCATCCTGAAAGTTGGCTTTTAAAGTTTATCTCTATGTTCAATATAGAATTTTGTCTCTGTGGACACATCACTGCTGTGACAGCTTGAATGCTTTAAACAAAACCAAAAGAAAGACATAATAAAACCATTATGAGATAATTGTGGAGTGTTTTCCTTACTCCTGCAATATCAGATGGAACACTAATTTGAAGTTTAAGGAGCCTGGGAGATGAGATATTTGCATTCCATTCCTTCCCTTACCACTGAGGGTTTTTTTTCATAAACCCACATAATTTTTTTCTGTATGAGTAATGAAAAATTTTGCGACAGTATTGTGCCTTAGGAAGGCTTTCTAAAGTGCCCTTAAGGACATTGTTCTGTCTGTCATTCAAAATAGGAGTGTAGTGTAAATTTGAGAGGAGAAAAAATGCCTGAAAGACAGTAATATTTAGTGTTTGCTCTGCACAGTAGCTTACAAGTTGACAAACAAGGAAAAAAATTGGAATGCACCTTCTCTCCTCCTGTAATTTGTGATACTTCGCTGTTTCAGCTAGAATAGAGAAGACTTGATTTTTTTTTTTTTTTCTTTTCACTTTCATCTTGAACATTCTTCCCAGGTTTACCTGGTAGAATGAGTAGTAATAGATTAGAAGCCTCGAGAGAGAACAGGGAGTTGAAAAACTCAGGTTTAAGACCAGAGTCAAACATTTAGGTGGAACATCTACAGATGTAGAAAACTAGAAATTTTGGAGTGATAGAAAATAAATTTCATCTGGTCAGTGAATGTTACATTTCACGTCATCTGTTTGTGCACGTTTCTCTTGCCAGAATTGTCTTCTGTAGCCTTTGCTGGAGTGTCCTGGACAGTCAGATAGACAAAATCTGAATTAATTGCTCAGAACAAAGAGTATGCACTAAAATGTAATCAAAAAACTTTGCTTTTTATTTCCACATAGACTTAAATTTGAGGTGTACTGTTTTCTTTTGTCTTATATTTAGTAGAATGACTTAAGTTTTTGTTCTAAAATATGGACTTGTATAGTGTTAATTTACACAGTCACGGACATTTTTGCCTGCTTTGGGCCTTTTTTCATAGGCTTTCAAATAGTCGGTGGAGAGAAGACAGGAAAACTTGATCTGGGAATTTTTATTCATTCAATTATTCCTGGAGGGCCAGCTGATTTGGAAGGAACTCTAAAACCAGGTGAATAATGTAAAATTCCATCTGTGGTCTTTGGGTGTTTCAGTCCCTTACAATGGGGACCTTCAGTTACCTTCCAGATAATTTCTGAAAATTAGTGATACTTTTTTGTTAAATTGTACAAAACCAACAATCATTCAAATAAAACAAAAAATGTTAAAGCTTGAAGTAGCAGAAAATTAAGGTTACATATAAAGATAATGGCTTTATTTTCCATTGTCTCTCTTGCAGATGTGTTGTAATTTAAATTTTTTAAAATTATCCATGCTTTGATTTTTGAAAAAAGTCAATAGAATCTTTTAACTATAGTGGGGGAGGAAGAGAAAAATGTTGGGGGTTTTTTTCTTCTCATTTTAGTCTGTTTCCCGAACTGAACTACATATGGCTCATTTAACTTCTGATTTGTGGTTTTTCATCTTTTTTTTACAGCATAAGAGAAGGTAGAAATCGTAATACAGAAAGGTTTGGCAGGTTTAAACAGAGGAAATATTCATAACCAGTTCTTGTGTTTTGTTTTGGGGTTTGTTTGGTTTTATTTTTTACTGATTAGTTCCCTATTCCAGCGTCACTTGAATTGTAGTGATTTTTAATCTGTGTGTTGTGTACAGGTTTTCAGACCTGTACTCCACATTGTCACTAATGGATAAAAATGTAGGTGTTAGACTGTACCTGAACAACCCCTTTTGTGCAGGACACCGACTCATATCCATAAACAGCACGAGTTTGGAAGGAGTCAGCCACCATGCAGCATTGGAAATCCTGGAGAATGCACCTGAGGATGTGACCCTTGTAATCTCCCAGCCCAAGGACAAGCAATCCAAAGGTATGGAACTGCAGCCACTCCTGTAAGCAACTCCAGCTAGTGTGAGCTTGAAATTGTGTTCTGAGCTGGAATGAAGAAGTGTGTTAGGGTAACCTCTGGTGAGGGCGCACGGGTCGCAGCACAAACAGAAAGTTTTCTGCAGAATTCGAGCAGGTAAAGCCTTACGCAGTTGTAAGCTGAGAAATGGGTGTCGTGCTGCAGGTAAGGTGTTAGTTGTTACCAGCTGCTGATGGCTGTCTTGTCTCCTGGTTTGCAGCATCATCTAACACTGCTCATATCAGTAATGGAGCCAGGGGTTATTTGAGGAGGCCGTCGTCGGTGCAGGACAATGAGGCAGAGTCCTCTTCGGAAGAACACAACCGGTCCCGTGGTCACCAGAGGCCTGTGTCGGGGAGCTTGTCTGGATTGTCGGGGGGCAAGCGGGATGGAAGCATGAGCTCCCAGGATTCCAGAACTGAGAGTGCCAGCCTGTCCCAGAGCCAGCCAGCCAGCTTCTTTGGCAAACGTGCAAGTGGTAGAACCCAGCAGGATGCTCAGCATTCCAGTGATTCCCAGTCTGAGGTTTCCAAAGTGAACGAGAAAAGAAGATCGTCATCAGACAGTAATCGGGCAAAAAATAAAAGACCTGGGGTAGTGGAGCCTGTGGAATATTCTGACCGAGGGGATTCTGACATGGATGAGGCAACTTACTCCGGCAGTCAGGAACAACAGCCAGCTAAAAAGGCATAGTGGATTTCATATGAATATTCCCATCAGTGTAATAGTGGTATTGAAATAGCTGTCTCTGGGTGAAAGGATGTGGGGGAAGAACAGCCTAACCTACCCTGCAGCAAATACTAATAGCTAATTTCTAATAGTTTGGTGATTTTGTTAAAAATGAATGGAGAAAATCACTTCTTTAACTTGGAACAACTCTCCAGCTTTTCAATGTCACGAGATAGGCATTTCTTTCTAGAGGCAGATTGTGCTTTGGGATGAATCTATAGTGCACTTGCTGAGGCTGTAGGAAACCTCCTTTCAATTCTATGTGTTTGTCCAATATGATCATAATCTAGTGACTACCCCTAGAGGTAAGTTTATTCATTTGGCAGATAAATGAAGTTTTTCCTAGATGAAAGTAGGAGTGATGCATCTGGAGTGGGTAGCAGCAAAACTCACTGTCTTCTGGGATTGATCTAATCCATGAAAAACTGCTCTTGTGTAGCTAAGTTCAGCAGTGAGTCATGCTCTGAGCAGAGAGAGCTTGCTGCTTCACCTTTCCAAAAGTGCACAGTGGCAAGTACTACAATTTTATTTCTAGCTTTCAGTGATTCCTCTTTTCAGCTGATGGAGGTTATTCAGTTAAATTGTGTCAGCTTCTGCAAATTAATCCAACAGATTCTGGGCTGCTGTAATACTGAAGTGCTGTAGTTTCAATGTGTTGTGACCAACTCACAAAAATAAAGACTTGGCTGCTAAAGGCCGAGCATATTTCTGTGCTAAACCTGTCCAATGGCAGGAATGGAGGAGTTAAAGCAGTGAGCCTTGGGTCTTACTAATTGGTACTTTGCCATGTGGACTCCTTCTGGCTGTGTCTGACTCAAAACCCCACCCTGTAGGGTCTCAGCTGTAAATGTCTGTTCTGATGGCAAATCATTGTCTCTTTTTTGTTTTGTTTGTTTCTTTTTCTCTTTTTTTTTAATTAAAGGAATCTTCCTCATCGAATACTGCAAACAAAGTGAATTCTAAAAAGGTTACTGCAACACTTCTTAAACCTGGAGATATCTTTGAGGTTGAACTAGCAAAAAAAGATAACGGCTTGGGAATAAGTGTCACGGTACTGTTTGACAAGGTTTTTAGATGTTTTCTCTTTTTCTCTACTCCCAGCAACCCATTAAATTGCTAAATTACAAGGAAGCAAAATACTTTTTGGAGTCACTGTTAATTATATAGATTTACTGATATGTGATAAATCTTACCAAAGCTGAAAAGTAGCACGATTTTATATCCCTTTTCTTGTCATCTGCCCTTTAAGTAATTCTTGTTTTTTATTTTATGGTGGAGCCCCAAAGTCCTAGTAGACTCTTATCACAGATGCTGCTTTGTGAGTACAAAAACCAAGATGGTCCTTGTCCCTTGCTACCTAATCTTGTGGCAAATTTACAAGGAAGGAAGTGAGACCCTCCCTGGCTGGCACGGCAGGCAGTGGAAGCGGTAGAGTTGTTTCAGAGTGTCTGTGCACGCTCGCACACATACACCATGATCAGTGTTCTCCCTCTGCTGGATAAAAGGCAGAAAGCAAAACACCACTTAAATCCAAATGAGAACTGGCTGACACTGCTTTCTTGCAATATGAGACAGAAATATGGGGGCTTACAACTAATTTCTCTTTACGGTATAAGATTTTGAAGGTAGTTTTATGTTTTGGTCCTGTCATGCTGCAGAGTGGCACTTCAGGGAAGAAGAGAATAATTTATAACTGAGGTGCACACATTTCCCACTGCTTCTGTTCTTGTGTAAAAAAGTACATTTTGGTATTTTGATACTCAGCTATTTTTGGTGGAGCACCAGTTCACAAGCTTAGCACTGTTTCCTCATATAATTGGCTGGTATTGTAAGAGGAGCAGAATGAAATACTGTTACCTTAGCATCCCAGTTCATTCAGTCACGTTGCTTTGTGAAGCTTGTAGCTTGAGACAGTTAGAGGAACAAAGGTTGAACAGGATTTGATTGCTGAGTGGCATCAGGCCTGTTGTATGCATGCACTGGTTTTGTAGATGCTAGAAGATGCCCAACTGATGGAAAGATTTCCCTTAAGGAGGTGACCAAGTGTTGTCTTCATTGACCTTTCCTTTTCCAGCCTCCGTTCTGCCCTGCATTGCTATCCTGTGCAGTGGTGATGAGGTGTACAAGTAACTGTGATTTAAGTTTTCACATGTAACACTGTGTGCTTTGGGAGTGAACATTAATACTGTGTTGGTGTTCCTCTTCTCTCCAAGTTTGTGGAGCAGCAGTGAGCCAGAATTACACAATGATTTAGGATGGAAGGGACACTTAAAGATCATCTAGTCCAACCACCGCTGCAATCGGCAAAGTCTAAGGCCCTCCCAAAACAATGTCAGTTCAGCTTGAGCAGTTTTTTTCATTTTAGACCTTCAAACTTGGCTGAGCTGAGAGAAAGCAGCACTTCTTAAATTTCCTGTTACATCAGAGAAGTTGTATTGGAGTAGGACACTGCATGGGTGTGCACCTTCTGCTTTGGCATGCTGTGCTCTTGCACATCTCTGAGCTTTGGTATGCATGCAAGCATGTAAAGTCCAACATAATGCAGACATGTTTCTGCTGAAGGACTTTTATTTGTGTTTTGTGCATTTGCACTGTGATGCATTGTGTTTTTACAATCTTCCCACCCCAACTTCATTCATAGTAAATTGCATGACTGCAAAAAACAGGCTTGACGTAACATTTTGGTTTTGATAGTTTGTCTGTTTTTTCTACGTGCCAGTAGCCCAAATGCTTCCTAAGTACAGTCTTCCTGGTGTGACACTGTGTTTAATTGCTAAGTATTCTAACTGCAAAAAGACTAACAATCCTGTTTTTATTTCCTGTTTAGGGTGGTGTAAATACTAGCATAAGGCATGGTGGTATTTATGTGAAAGCGATTATTCCCAAGGGAGCAGCTGAAGCAGATGGCAGAATAGAAAAAGGTAGTATTGCCATTCTTTCAGTGGGGACTCTTAATGTGCAAAAAGGGCAGGGAACTGTCTGTGGTGGATTTGACAATATCCTGTGGCCTAAAAACTAGTACTGTTTACCTCCTGTCACTGTACCTTATTGACTGGGAAGAAGAGCTGTTTTTCCAAGCTGTTGCAGTTGTCATTTTAAATACTGCCTTGATAGCTGATTCTGCAGGTGAAGATTAAAAAAATAGTGTAGAACAACTGCAGAACCGACAGTGCTGAGGCTGTGGAAGGGAAAAATAGGAGATAGGCTGCAGGATTTTTATTTTATGAAGCAGCCTGTGTTAATGGAGAACGCTTCTCTGTTCCAGGCATAGAGAGAGGGGGCTTTGTATTATTTGTGGCCTTCTTGCTTGGCATGCCTGGCAACTCATTACAGAAAATGCTGTAATTGTTACGGCTCTTCTTGTTTGTAAGCCAGGCCACATTCTTCACTAAAGTGAGAATTCCCACTGTAGGCTAAGATTTGTTTGAAACAGAGTCTGAGGTTTGTGACAGGCTGTCATTCTGATGGTTAACACTAGTTTTGACATGGGATTATCCCACAGAATCATTTAGATTGGAAAATATCTTTGAGTCGAAGCATATAGTTTATTTACCAAGTTCTCTTCTTAACTCAGAGCATGGAGGAGAGGGAGAATTTCTGTAAATAGCTGTCCTTGTTAGCTGAGATTTGCAGGTTTCTGTGCATAATAGATGTTTTATATATGCTCTGGCTCCTTTTTTTAAATTATTAACATAGGTGACCGTGTGCTCTCTGTCAATGGGATTAGTTTGGAAGGTGCTACCCATAAGCAAGCTGTTGAAACACTGAGAAACACTGGGCAGGTAAGTGGCTGCTGGTTCTACTCCTGTCTGTAGTAAACCAGTTCTTCATGAGTGAAAAGGGGTAAAGGAACCCCAAGACTGGAATTCTCCCCAATGTCGTGGTTACTTTAGGTGTGCTTTCTTAGACTCCTTGGCTTCCTGGCACACCTGAAAATAGCCAGTGAGTGTACACATTCAGAACTGCTAAGGACTACTATTTGTGTTCACTTTATAAGTGCTTTTAACTTTATTCCCTGTACAAATGTGCAAATGACACTGTCTTTGACACTTCTTAACACCCTCACAGTTTCATTGGAAGAAAACCCTTTCTTTGTTGACAAGTATCTTGCAAGTCCATTAGTGTGTTTTGGAGGTTGTCATTTAACAGCCCTGAAAAAATAAGGAATGAATGGAGGATATATGGGGAGGGGTGTGTCTATACAATTTGCTGCGGTAGAAGTTTCAACCCTGACAAGTTAGAAGGAAATGTGTACTCCAGACTGTGCTATCTCCACCTGTTGCCAGTTAACTGAAGAATGTTTCATCTCTTCAGGTGGTGCATCTGCTGCTGGAAAAAGGTCAGCTGTCAGGGGCCAAGGCTCATGCTCCAGTGACACCACAGTGCACGCCTCCAAATCAGGTGGGGCAGTGTGAGCCACAAGAGAGGCCAGCGACAGAATCTACAAATGCCAAAGATTACAGCTTTGTCACTGCAGGTCAGGTCACATAGAACAATTGTCTCAACTGCCAAAGCATCCTTTAGTATTCATAAGATTTCTTTCTTAGGATGAGGACGGAGCTGGGAGGAATCTATATCAAGCACCTGCACATCATGCAGTCTCTTTCTTTTTGTTCTGTTGTGTTTAAGATTTCCTTTCACACTTTGGTTACTTTGTTTAACTACTGTTAACTGTTTGCTCTCTCACTGTTTCTTGTTGTTTTCCAATTTCACCAGCCGTACTGGCCACGGCTGTAGCAAGGTTGGGGTAAAGGGGGTGCTGCTCTATCTGGTGCTGCTGAGGAGTGCTAAGGGAAGGTTAAGATATTATATATCAATGAAAGTTTCTGTGGATCCTGCAGTTCCTGACTAAGTGAGAGAAGACATCAAGAGATCGATGAAGAGAGAAGAGGGATTTGCGTAGCTGGCTAGAGGTTAACACATTTCAGTCTCTCTTGCTGGTGACTTGTGCAAGTGAGGGGAAGCCTACCCACATGGCAAAACCCCTGCAGATACCTTTGGGTCTTCTGGCATGGGATCTTTCCTGTCTGACAGAAACTCCAGTTGCTGTTCTCACTAATGCCTGATCAGTGGCTGGGAAGGCTGTGTCACTGTGCTTTAAAAGGTGCCTTAATGGGCTTCCTGGGAAACACTTTTGGAGACACGTGTATATGTATTGATGTTGTCAGGGCAAGCGAGCAGACTGAGAAGCTGTGATCAGCTTTTTGTCCTCTTTAACCTGGAGGGATCTTTTAGATAACACTTCAATTCAATACAGTGAAAGAACCCTGTGATGGGGAGTTTGCACATTGTCACGTCTGGAATAAGAGCACTAGACACCTTTTTCATGGCCAGTGTGCTGTAAGAAATAATAGGCTAATGTTTCTTTTGCAGATAACACATTTGAGGTAAAGCTGTTGAAGAATAGCTCAGGCCTCGGGTTCAGTTTCTGCCGTGAAGATAACCTTACCCCAGAGCAACTGGGATCAACTATCGTGAGGGTGAAGAAGCTCTTCCCTGGGCAGCCTGCTGCAGAAAGTGGGCAAATCGAAATTGGGGACGTCATTCTGAAAGTGAACGGGGCGTCGCTGAAGGGGTTATCCCAGCAGGTTCGTATCTCTAGTAGTGAAACTCACACTGTGGTGGCGCTGCACGTCTGCACCTAATAATGAATCCCGCTGTGGCCGTAGGAAGTCATCTCTGCCCTGCGGGGAACGTCTCCAGAGGTCTCTCTTCTCCTTTGCCGGCCACCATCTGGAATACTCCCAGACATCGATCCTTCCTTGTTGGTAAGGTCTATGGCACGGGATTTTGTTTTCTAATTATTTGCTATTTAAGGTTTATTTATTTTATCTGGTGGGTGGGGTCGTTAAATGCAAGATGCAGATGGAAAAATGAGGAGAGTGCTCACAGAAATGTGGTTCTTGGAGTGAACCCCTTAGGAGTGCACTAACCATTTTGTGGAAACGTTAAGGAATACATGACTTTAAAATCTTTTTTCTTCGATTTTGTGGCTTAAGACATGAGAAATTGATCTAATACAATGTTTCTGGGGCAGAGATTTCTTTGCAGCCCCCTGTTTTGAAGTTGATGTCAAATAGAAATTGGATATTTCTGTGATTCTGTGAAAGATACTCTGCAAAACACCAATTTGTCTGGTGTTGAAGCATGTAACAGCAGGTTGTCATATTTACTTATGGGAAATTAGAGGTGTCCCAAAGAATATTTTCAAAAAGCTCCAGTAAATGAATTGAAAGAACAGAAGGCCATTTTAGAATACTTGGGAGAAGGGCAGATTAAATGTGTTGCAGCAAAAGAGAATGTAGAGGACAAATTGCCTGAAAGTTAGGCTTTCCATTATACAGGAAAGTATAAAACTAATGGAGATGGATCTCCAATTTAAGTTCTCCAGGGAAGTCATCACAGCACCAAGCCTGCCAGAGTTCAAGAAGTTTTTGGACAAGCCTCTCCTGCACAAGGTGTGATTTCTGAGGCTGACCTATGCAGGGTCAGGAGTTGAACTTGGATGATCCTTATGGGTCCTCTCTATCTCAGGATATTCTGTGATTCTGAGTTATTTTAATATTATTTTCAAACAATAAAAATCATTCAAAAATCATCATTCTGATGAGAGAAACTTAAATGTACAAATACAAATCTAAGTGAAGTTAAAACTGGAGTAAGAGATAAGCAGTTGAGCAAATTAATAATACAGATAAATAATCCTGTAATAAACCTGTTTGTAACATGGAATAGCTTTAATAAAACAGTGCATGTATTAAAAGAAGAGAAAAGACAATAAACAAATGACAATTTTTGTTGATAACATTATCACAGATTGCTGTGTTCATGTATATAAGAATTTGGCCATGAAAGCATAAATGAAGCTTTTAAACCTTACCTGTCTGCTAGCTGGCATAGTTCTAGGGAATATGTGATTATTGGCAAAACTGTTCTTCATTCTTGTGGGCATTAATAACTTGGTTAACAATTGCCATTTGGCATAAATTATATTAGTTTTTGTAGTCTGTTATGTAGCTTTTTGGGTGAAAGCTTCCATGTTTCCCTCCTGTGTGAGTTTGATTTGACTTAAGTTGATCTGTGAGCTTTAGCTTCTGCTTGGAAGGGGTTTTGTGGTAGTTACATAGGTGACTGCTGGGCATAGCTCAAAAGCATCTGTCAGTAGGCTTTCTGAAGCTAAAGACAAAAATATTTTTGTTTTTCTTAGATGAATTCGAATGTTTTTAGCAGCATGTTTCAAAGGTTTGCACACTTTGTCTTGGCCGAGTTGCATTGAACCATGTGAAACTGTGCTGTGATGTGTTTACACAGTTCAGTCAGTAGCCACTTACTCCTTGGTTTTGGTGATTTTATGCAGTCTTCCAAACTCTCTTTTGTCATCAGGACTAGATTATGATGTATTAAATGTTTTTGCTCTCTGTAGACTCCCATCCATTCGCCCCAGCAAGTTTTTCCAGAGGTCAGCAGAGAAGTTTCAGGTCCATCAAACGGAGAACAAGGTGACAGCTCAGATGAAAATGAAACTACTGATCTGAGCAAGAAAAGGCTAAAATCTCCCTCCAGAAGAGACAGCTACAGTGACAGCAGCAGAAGTGGTGATGAGGAGGGGATAGACTCAGCAGCACAGGTGGGCCTTGGCTGGAGTTCTGCACTGTCCCAAAGCTCAGGTGAAGCTGAGGCACGGGCACGGAGTCAGTATGAGGCACACGGTGGGCAGAAGGACGCTGTTCGCACCATCCTGTACCCTGATCAAGAGGCTCCTGGCAAGGCAGAGCTTGAGGACAGGTATGTTGATGATAATGGTCCTCATAATATTGCAGAAATTCTCGCAAAAATAATTTATTGGACCCATTCATGGAAATACTTCTTTGGTTTCCTTTTTAGATCTGCATAAAGTCTATATTGGTTGATATATTATGAGTGACAGCCACACTGTATTTATTCTCGGGTTTTGTTTTTCTTTTTATGGTTTACTGTAGTGATCTGCCATTGGATTTGCCAGTAATCCCAACCTGTCGAACTGTGCCTGATGTTACCACATCCATTTTAATAAATGACTGTTATGCTGCTCCTGTCTCTGAGCTTGCTCCACACCTGGGAGAAATGGATTCATTACTCACCCAGCTAGAGAAAAATGCTGAAGAATACGAGCCAGTAATTCACTATTTCTGTCTTTCAGTAGCATAAATGTTCTGCTGTGATTGTTTTAGCCATGATATTGAGAGTGACTGGATAGAAGTTAGGTACATTAATTTACAAAAGGGATAGTTGTAGGTTATACTTGTGCTGACCTGGGCGTGTGCCTTATAAATGGCACACCTACAAGTGCTATTTGTAACCAGTGAGCTGCAGCTTCTCATACCAATGTCTGCAGGCATTTTCTGTCTGGGCTCTCAGTGAGTTGATACATTTCCTGTGTGAATGTGGAGGCATCCATGTGTACATAGGTAGATGTGTATATGTCCATTGCAGGGGTCATTTCATCCTGGAAACCTTGGCATTAAATATTTACCTCCTCTAAACCATGTACTCAGAGGAAGCTTAAATGGCAGATATCTTGCTTCTGCCTTTTTAGTTTTATGTGGTTGTTCAGAGTCAGAGAATAAATTAAAGCATTGAGACATCAGGAGACCCTGTTCTTTGCTGCTTTTATAACTATGAATCCCAAAGACTTCCTGCTCTGCTGTGAGATGGAGCCTATTTTTGAGGCTCTTCTAAGAAAGTTTCTTGCCACCACAGAAATATGTGGTGTATCAGAAGGGATTTCCATATCCTCACATAATCTATTCAAAGATTGACAAAAATTAAAATTGACCCTTGGTATGTCCCAGTTGTGAGGGTTTTCCAGCTTACAAAGCTGTTCTAGCCCATACTCCATTTTGACAAGAAACAAACTGTATTTTTCTTAGTCCCTTCTTCAGGAGTTTTTCTCCATCCTTCCTGGTGCTCTGTGATTACTTTTTTTTAATGCAAATAAGGCAGATCCATATCTTTCAAATTAAAATAGGCAAAACATGTCCATGTGTCCAGTTTCAAGATAAGCTGTGGTTTTGTATCTTACTGGAGGAAAATATGTTCACTTACTTTATTCTGAATAATTGTGGCTGTGTTGAGATATTTAAAACTGCAGAGCCTTTTTTATATATAGCAGCTAGATGAGGGTAAAATAAGGTGTCAGTTTTGATGTGTTCACACGTCAGCCATCACAATTTTATTTAATTCATAGGCCTTTGGCCCAAGCTTAGCTCCACACAAAGACAGGACCGAGTAATGCTGAACTCAGTAGAGGTGCTTACTTGAGGCAGTTAAGCTGAGCCTGCTAAGAAACATGTCTTGGTACTGTCCAGGCTTGTGTTCTACTGAGAAGCAGACAGCCGGTTTACCTATTGATTTAACTGTCTTAAATTCAGTAAAACATCCCTGCTTCTCCTGCTTGTCTGTGTTGTAAAGTGCTGTTTTCTCCCCCTAGGAGGTTGAGCTCCGAGTCACCATGACAAAGTCAGAAAAGGGTAGTCTGGGTTTTACAGTGACCAAAGGTAACGAGAGTGTTGGCTGCTACATTCATGACATTGTTCAGGATCCTGCCAAAAGTGATGGGAGACTACGACCTGGAGACCGACTGATAAAAGTGAGAGAATTTATGTTTTCAGATACAGGGATTGCACAAAAAGGACAACTTCGAGTCCAAAAAATAAAAACAGTGAACTGCACGGTGGACCAAATCAAATGTGGTTAAAGAACAAAGGCATGCACCTTCTGAGAGGCATGATTTGATAGCACTTGAAGAACAGCAATAAATGCTTCCTCAGTAAAGCTGTCTCACTTGGAACCTAACAAAGTCTCTGTTGCTTTGATTTTTGCAGGTGAATGACATCGATGTCACTAACATGAGCCATACTGATGCAGTGAACTTTCTCCGTGCTGCCCCCAGGACTGTCAGATTAGTGCTAGGGCGTGTTCTGGAGTTACCAAAGATGCCAGTGCTGCCTCATTTACTGCCTGACATTACACTGATGTGCCATAAGGAGGAGCTAGGTAACAGAATTACTCTGCTTTCTGCCCTAAAGCAAAATTTTCTACTTCAATTGCAAAAAGAGCTTGATTTTTAATTTTCCCCCTTGTTTTCCTGCAAAGGTTTGTCAATATCAGGAGGCCATGACAGCCTTTATCAAGTTGTGTATATTAGTGACATTCTCCCCAAATCGGTTGCTGCCAGAGAGGAGAGTCTCCGTGTACTAGATATTATCCATTACATTAATGGAGTAAGCACACAAGGAATGACTCTGAAAGAAGCCAAAAGAATGCTGGAAGCATACCTTCCAACAGTGGTGCTCAAAGCAACCAGGTATGTTCTGGCAGCAAATGCTTCCCTGTACTTTTTTGGTTTTCTTGCATGATTTTATGAGTATATGGGTAAAACATGTTCCTCCTGTGACAGGAAGTTTACCACAGTGGTAGGAGGTGGCATGTTACTGAGGGTTGGTGCCACAGGAAGGGTCTGTTTTCACAGTTGTTGTGTTGCAGTGGAGCACAAGGGTACTGGCTGCTTGCTGTGCTTTGTGTTTCTTGGGAACACAAGGCTGTGTCCAGCTGTGAACTACAAGTGTTCAGATAGACCCCCTGCAATCCAGGAGGAATTAGTCAGTGACCTGCTGTGGCACTTAGACACTCACAAGTCTGTGGGGCTGGATGGGATCCACCCAAGGATACTGGGGGAGCCGGTGGGAGATCTCACCGAGCCATTCTCCGTCATTTATCATCAGTTCTGGCTCACTCCAGGTGACTGGAGGTTGGCCAGTGTGACACCCATCTGCAAGAAGGGCTGGAAGGAGGATCCAGGGAACTACAGGCCTGTCAGCCTTGGTGCTGGGAAAAGTTATGGAGCAGATTATCTCGAGTGCGATTACACAGCACGTACAGGACGACCAGGGGATTGGGCCCAGCCAGCAGGGGTTCAGCAAGGGCAGGTCCTGCTTGCACAACCTGATCTACTTTCATGACTGGATGACCTGCCTAGTGGATGAGAGAGAGGCTGTGGATGTGTCTACCTGGACTTCAGTAAAGCTTTTGATACTGTCTCCCACAGTACTCTCCTGGAAAAACTCGCAGCCTGTGGCCTGGACAGACTCTCCTGGGTTAAAAACTGGCTGGACTGAGAGAGTGGTGGGGGATGTTGCTAGTGGGGTTCCCCAAGGCTCAGTATTGGGGCCAGTCCTGTTTAATACCTTTATCAATGATTTGGGAAGAGGGGATTGAGTGCACCCTCAGTTCACAAACGGCACCAAGTTGGGTGGGAGTGTTGATCTGCTGGAGGGCAGGAAGGCTCTGCAGAGGGATCTGGACAGGCTGGATCGATGGCCTGAGGCCAAGGGTACGAGGTTGAGTAAGGCCCAGTGCCAAGTCCTGCCCTTGGGTCACAACAGCCCCAGGCAGCGCCACAGGCTGGGGCAGAGTGGCTGGAAAGCTGCCCAGCAGAAAAGGACCTGGGGGTGCTGGTCAACCAGGGTTGAACGTGAACCATCTGTGCCCAGGTGGCCAAGAAGGCCAATGGCATCCTGGCCTGTGTCAGCAATGGTGTGGCCAGCAAGACCAAGGCCTGAAGGAAATCTGGAACAAAATTCCAATCCTTAGGAACTCTTTGGTGCTCCCTGAAGTAGGAATTTACCTAACCTACCAGTGCTTAATCTCTGTCACTGAATATTTTAAGTATCCCAAAACTGTTGCAATAAAAAGCATGATTAGCAGTTTTGCAATAGTACTATTTATGTCAATATCTCATGATTATTTATTTTTAAATAAATACTTCTGTAAATATTTATTTTCATAGAGATGGTCATGCAGTGTTCCCAAAATCCAGAAGCCCCGAGAACTCGAATCCTTGGCCTATGAAAGCTAATGGTAAGATTTGCCTGCTTACTCATTGCAAGTGAAATGCATGTTCTTAAAAAATGAAGAACTGATATGGACCATAAGATACTATTCTAGTCCAACTTATTGTGATCAGCTCCAACAGCTGTTTGCTTGATCTTTCTTCTAAAAGCTCCACAAAAAGAGATACAACAGTAGTGTCTTTATGATTCTATTTCTCATGCAGTTTAGAACTTCTCTGAGCCAAAGTCTTCCAAGGAGTTAAAAAGCCCTATCAGTTGATTATCATAATTGCTATTAATAATAATTATTATGTTGTTGTTGTTTCCTTTGTCCAAGCATAAAAGTGCCAATTTGTTACATTGGAAAGACCTTCAAGTCTCTCATTGGTCTTCACTTTTTCAAGACCGAAGGAGCCCAAATTGATTTTGTTTCCCTCCAGTGGTGGGTCTGGTCACACACATGGCATTTGGTGAGGCTCCTTAGTGCCAAGCAGACAGGAATAATTACTTCCAGGGTTATGGAGGCAGTGTTTCTGTTCATAAATCCTGAATGAGATTAAACTCCTTTTAATAAATAGTTCCTTGTTCACTTGCTTAGACTTAGGGTACTTTACCACCTACATTTGTATCTGTGCAGAGCAACTGTTTATGCAGCTGTTTAGCATCTTAAGCGTTTGCTTTTTCTTTTAAATGTGGCACTTCGCATTTGTCTTGATTCATCTTGTTTTTCATGCTTCCTTTAATGTGTCTGGAGAAATGGGAGTATTGATCTCACCTAATGACATTACCGCAACACAGTTCAGTGTTGCTTACATATTTTCCAAGTATGGTACTCATTTTATTTCAATAAATGTGGTCAAGATATTAATCAGGAACAAGCCCTGTAACCAAATCTTGGAAGATCCCACTTAAAACCCCCTTCCTGAAGATGACTTGCCATACATAGGTCATAACAAGATGCAAGGTTGCTCTGAGTCTTCATTTATTTCATCTACAGGTTTCTTCATTTGTAATGGCATAATGTATGTAAAAATCCAGCCCTTCCTTAGTAGCTGAGTGTATAGCATCTACTGCCTCCACTTGCTGTAATACTAATAATGGAACATCTAGGACAGGCAGTGGCTTCTGATATCAGTGTGTCACTCTTTTCTTTACCAAGAAGAAAAAGTCCCTTTTTGAACAAGAACCCAGATGTCAGATGATGTTTAAAAAAAAAAAAGTCAATGACAGGTGCATTTTTCCACTGTAAGGTTTTAAACTATTTATCAACATTTTTCTTTTCTTGGAGTTGGTGGTTTGTATTAGCATTCATGCTTTCTGCTCCCATTAAATACAACATTCAAAAAGCCATTATAGGAAGTGTGGTCAATCAGATATGTTTGGCAGTGCACAGAAACCAGGCAGGCAGAACGGCTACTCATGTCATAACATAGTATTAAATACCTCATTTCTTCTATAAAAATAATAGATGTGGGCTAATTTAATTTCTGTGAAAAATGGCTGTGAGGTTGTTGGTTTTTCCTCATTTTTGTTTAGGCTGTTCCTGTGGTGATCCCTGTGATAAAACAGAAAAGACAACTGATGCTTATGGTCCCAAGGTAAATGCTCCTCTAATGTGCCTATTATCATCAACCAGAGAAAATAACCTACTTTACACACTTTTAAAACTAAATAAATAAATAAATGAGACAATCTGTTAATCAAAATATACAAACCCTCTGTTGCCAGTTGATCAGAGTAAGCAATGATCATAATAAATATGCAAGTTTTTTTTAATTGATCTGTACTTTCTTTGGCACTGCTTTGTTGAAAAATAAATTGTCTTATGAGAAGGATGCAAACCTATGATCCAGAAAACTCCATTCAGCCCACAGTTTCTGCAGATGCTTGCATATTATATTTGCTAGCTGGTTTTCTTTCTTTTTTCCCCTTAGTTTTTTCTGAGAAATGCTGTTGTGGGACCAAAAGTATTGAAGCTTGCATGTGTTTTATAGAGGTTATAATAATGTTAAATACTACTATGTGTTCTTTTGTAGAAGCTGCTGCTTCATAATCTTGTGGGCTTTTTTCTTAGTTGCTCTAAAATTAATTTGCTCTTCCCATGTGAAACTTTTAATGTACCTTAAAGCTTCCCACTCATCAGCCAGCTATCTCAGATGGGAATATGATATGAATAGGGGGGTTTATTTGTTGCTGAGGAAAAAGATAATTTTTTAGTGGTTGTTTGCTGCTTCAACAAACTGCCAGTCAAATTAAAAGTTAATTTGTACTGTTTATGTTTTTCTCAGGTCAATGGCAACAACATTTTAGGACCTTCCCAGGGAAACACAGAAAACAATATCCATCACACAAAAGGGCTAATTAATCTCTCAGGAGCAGGAAATGCACCTTCCCTTGGATTTACCAATCAGATGCCAGATTTTTCTAAACACGTTGACAGATCAGGTAAGGGGAGGTGAGATGGGGGCAGCATTATTCTGTCTCTAGTGTACAAGAGAATCACAGCATTGTTGAATGATAAGTCAATGTTAGGCTGGCAGTCAATTTTAGAAGATAGTCTCCAACTTGTGTGCTTTGCTTTAGAGGAGTTGAATGTTGAAAGTAAATTTATAGAAATTGGATTCTATGTTAGAGAGAAATGAAGGAAGCCGTGGTAACAGCTAAAAATAATGCCGTGTGTCTGCCCCTTGACTTCATTTCTCCCAAACCATCCTATACTTGTCATTTTGCACTATTTGTCATCAGGAGCAGAGGTTCCAGATGATGAGTATTATGATGAAGATG
Organism: Atrichornis clamosus; assembly: GCA_013400975.1. Taxonomy (NCBI): domain Eukaryota; kingdom Metazoa; phylum Chordata; class Aves; order Passeriformes; family Menuridae; genus Atrichornis; species Atrichornis clamosus. The sequence goes on along the minus strand of WBMZ01014016.1, from coordinate 18,002 downwards.
ACCACAATGAAGTTGTCCAGTATCTGTTGGATGTTGTAGATGAGGAAGCCCAGAACCTCTTAAATCGGAATAATGCAACTTCAGAGGCGCAGAGTCTTCTACATCTCAAGAAGGCTGCATCAGAAAATCACCTGCCAGGTAACGTGAGCCATTAAAACAGCACATCATTAACAGCAAAATGCTTTCTGAAACAAGGTGCCAAGTAAGCAGTCAAATTTGTCAATAGGGAGAGTTGACATTGATTTGATGTGTGAACTGAAAGTTTCCCAGGTTGAGCACAGACAAATAGTTGCTGATTACTTCACATGCACTTTAATAAGTGAGGTTCTGGTTTGATAAATCTGGATTTTGCTTTAAATAATCTGGGAAAAGGAATTCCATTCTGGAATTGTCTCTTGAGTGAAATTCATACTGTTTAGGTGCCTGCTCCTGCAACTGCAGTCATGCTGGCTTGCTGAAGCATTTCAGTATTCCATTGATTTCAGATTGCACAACTTGGAAATGTGTTGAGACCTCTCAAAACCAAATACTTTGCCAACCTTTTTTTGTCTCTTATAGGAAGACTGGGGTTTTTTCAGAACCTGCTTCTGACTGTACACTTTTCTTTTCCTTCATTCCATCTCCTCAGCTCCACTTGTTAATAACTGAAGTTTAGTGAGGAGTAGGATTTACAGTTCCTTTGTAGTGTCACTGTATTCATGCTCCAAAAAGTCAAGCAAGATGCTTGCTACTTCTGTAGAGATTCCTGCTAAAATACAAGATGCATCTTCCAAAACTACAATTATTTCAGCACTTCTGATGCACTTCAAGGTCATTGGGTTATTGCCATTGGTGTATTTATGCTGTATGTCCTGACTTTCCTGTTTGGTAGAGATGAATGGAAAGGTGACAGAAGATAAGTCCGAAGACACAGACTGTGATGGGTCATCTCTACCTGAAGATTTTTCAGAGGTAGGTTGACCTGAACCTGGCAGACATTCGTCTTCTGATTTTGGCTTCTCTGACTCTCTTTCAATTTGCTGTTTTCCTTATTAGCATAGAACGTGTGGAAATAAGAAACACACCTTTTAAATGAGAGCATCATTGTCGGTAGTAGCTTTAAATGGTGTACAAACATTTACTTTTTAGATAGCATATGGTTATCATAAATTAACTATATGAGAGAACATAGTTATTTTACACTGTCATATAACATCCATCAGCTTGTTTTCAAAAAGGATAGTAATAAACTACCTTGTTAATATTACTTCAGACATTTTATCTAAAATATTTCCTTGATTCCTGTTCAGAGGAGGGAGGCAGTCACAATAAAAATAAATGCTGTGTAGACTTTACTGTCCGAAATGTGTATTTGAAAGTTTTTCTCCTACTGCTTTGCACTAGGATAAGTTCATGAGCTTGGATAATTTCTATATGGGTTTACTCTAATTATTGTGTGTCCTGTTTTACATCAGTCACTAGATGCCTAGGTTTTGTCCCATGTTTCGAATCAGCAGAACTCTGTCTATCCAGCACATCCTGGCTCTTGCAGCTTTCTGTCCAGTTAGTAGAGCTGAAAATCAAATCAGGAATCTGGCTCTTTGTCAATGTGCTCTAGGAGAGAACCACAAGTAAAATTCTTTGAGTATGGTAGTGGAAGAGTAAGTTGGCCTAAAAGGTATAAATGATTGTGTAGAGTTTTTCTTGAAAGAAGGATGGAAATATGTTCTTCTCTGCTGAGTCTCCAGTCTGTTGAGGAAGGTGTATATAGGAGTATATGTCATTTAGATGTAAAGCCCTGTTATGTTATATATCCACAATATAAGAATTGTGACTTGACATGAGGCAGAAGTTTTCACTATCAAGATTACCTCATAAAAGGTTTCTAAGTATTAGAAACAAGGGGGAAAAAAAAGGCCAAATAGGGAAAGCTTAGATGATTCTATTGCTGCTGTGAGTCAGGAATGATTTTAATATAGCTTTTTGGCCTTGTTACAGTAGAGTATCTTTCCAAGTGCTCAGTGTTCTTGTCCTCTGTTATTTTGGGTTAATGAGATGTCTAAAAGAGGAAAGTCTTTCATTACGTGCTGCTTTGAACTTGGTACCCTTCAGAAGTAGTCCATGTAATTGTTAATTGTTTAAAGTTTGCAGTATTTGAATGTTGTAACTATGTCCTTTAATGCGTTTTGAAATATTTCTTCTACTAGCCAACACATGTAAATGGTTGTGAAGACTATTGTGAAGTAAAAACTGTGCCAGAAAGGTAAGATTTCTTTCTTAGTGTTGCTTGAAAGCAAACCCGTGAAGTCTGAAACTCTGGAGTGGAATGTGTTACAATGAGAGAAAAACAGCAGCAGCAAAAACCAACAAACCACCCCCTAAACAAACCCAATAAAATATCTGTGCAATGTCTTGTTGAATTGTTCTGTCTATGCCTTACTTAAAAGGTTATAATTTGCCTGAGTACTAGTCAGCTTTATGTGGTTTACTGTGCCCTGCTTTTATTTGTTCCTTTGATATGTGGTTATAGCAAGTAACTGGACTGTGTTCAGATGTCTCCAAATAACATAATTTGCATCATGCTAACAACTTGGTACTTGCATGTGAAGAAAACACTCAAACAGTGCTGTCTTCAGCTGAAATCTGAAAAAGCTTCATTAGTGTTACGTCTTCTGGTTTTACAGCCCTGCAACTCAAGTGCAGGGTTCCACTGCTCCATCAGATCCCATTGGGTGCTTGGGGCTTACTGGTTTTTTTTCCATGGAGTACAGAGTACATGCCTGTCCAAGTTACTAGCTGTCCCTTTGAGCCACTTGGAACTTTAGAAATTCCCAAGATTGTTTTTCTTTGTGAAATTTTAGTGGAAGTGTATATGCTTTTACGTTTGTAAGCTTGTGGGAAGTTTGAGGTTGAGACTTAGCACAAGCAGTGACATAATGACCTAAAATACTTCACGCATTCATCATCAAAATTAGAAAAGTTGCAATTGATAATAGATACTCTAGTGTACTGAATTATATGAATGGTGCAAATCTGCTATTGGATGATATTTAATTACTTAGCCTTTGAAAAGTAATCGCAGTGGTCGTTATTACTAGATTTGTGTATTCTTGTCTCTTTTTCCACTGTTAACCTTTTTCAGATCCCCTCTGTGGGAATATTTAAAAATTTTTTAAAAGTTAAGTTTTTGAGATCACTGGTATGTGTCCAGTCCAGAAATACTTGTATCTATAATTTACTTTCTGGTGATTTTTTTTTTTTTTAAACTAGGTTGCAATTGTGTTGGTTATTTCTAGGTGTTCTTTCTTACTTCCATACCTTGTCCTCTTACAGATCTCCTCCACAACCTTCCTTGAGCCAGGCAGATGAGGATGAAATCACATGGGGAAGTGATGAACTGCCGATTGAATCAGTCAGCCAGGAACATGTAAATAAAGGCAAGGACACTTAACATAACCAGTGGAAAACTCGAGGGTCTCATTAAATAGAAGTGAATTTTAAGTTGTCCTGGTTATGTTTTCAGGATGTAATGACAGGTAAAATGGGGATTCTAACAGCTCAGCAATCCACTGGAAAGTATTCCTGCAGCTTTGTGTATTAAATGTGTGAGAATTAATAGGAACAAGTATTGGCAACACTGCCTCTGTAGTTGTAGAAGAGCTGCGACCAGCTGAAATACTTTATTCCTTGGTATCTCTCTGACAAAAGCTGTAACAATATACAGGTTTGACTGTGATTAGATTGACACATACTTCACATACCAGCTACTCCATGGTCAGATTAGGCAATAATTTATCTTGACTGTCATTCTTCCACTGCTACTCAATGTGACAGAGTGGCACTCCACGCAGTTTGATATGTTTGGTAAAATCTAATCTTCACTTTTTTGAGACAGCACTAGAAATGTCAGTTCCTGAAATTCATATCCAGTAGTCCTTTGCATTCATTAAAAGAAAAAAGGATAATCCACATGATACTTCAGACTAAGTAGATTTAGGACACTTTTAATTGCAATACCAGAGAGAGTCTTGGTTTATTAATGTTGTTGTGCTTCAGAGAAGCACTGAAGGCCTGATGGAAGGCAAACTGTATTGGAAAAAAAGACGTCTCTCTGAGTGATAACTGTAAGATGTGTTATATACATGTTGAGTATTTAGTGCTGGAAATGAAGTCACAGGCTGTAATGTGTGGAGAGTTCTGAATTCATCCCTGTGTGCACCCATCCATTTTTGTAGGTTATTGTGTGAAGAACTTAGATTTAAGATGTATTTAAAGTTTGTTTCAATGTATTTATTGGAAGTTCAGGAAAATACTCCCTTTGGTTCCTGGATTCATCAGTGCTGATTTTGTGTCTTACTGGGTTTTGCCTGTCAAACTGAGAGGACAGCTGTGTATTCTCTCTGGTGTATGGGGGCATCTGAGAGAAAACAGGTAGTGCAGTGGCAAAGAGTAACATGCAAATCCAACATTGAGCTACAGCTTATGTTTCCCTGGTTTTAGCTATTTATTTATATTTATATCAGTCTCCTTCTTCTGCTAGATTTCCCTCTAGTGACAAATGAAGAGATCTCTGCACTCCCTACTGTGAACGTGCTCCCTGGAGGCAAGTATTCAGGAGCCAAATTGAAGTCAGTGATCAGGATGTTGCGTGGATTGCTGGAACAGGGAGTCCCTTCCAAAGAGATTGAAGTGAGTAACTATTTGTCCTTTAAAGTCCTTTTTTCCAGTATAAAACAAAAATAGAATGGCTGGATCATCACTGCCTTGAATACCACAGCTCTTTAATTGGGAGGTCAAAAGAGATGAAAAGACTTAATACCAAAGACTTCTCTCCCTTTTCCCCCACAAGCTGCTGAGAGATGAGATTAGTTTGAATCCAATTCATAAATATGTTTACATCATTCTTGCTTTTGGTAAATTACCAAGTGAATATGATGTTAGCAGGGATATACAAAGTTAATGAAGGCCGTGAAATCCAGCTGCCGAGTGTGAAACCAGTCTTTCCAAAGGCTTAAGTCAGCCATGTTACATGATCTCTTTTTGAGAGAATGAGATAAAATATTTACTGGATAGTAAGTGGGGGGTTTTTTGTTTTGTTTCATTTTCTTAGCTGTGTAAAATTAGATTCATTCCTAGAACTGCATTATTTTCCATATCCACATTAGGATTTGATTTTTAATTATTCTGTTTGTTGATGACTCCATAATATAACTGCTGTTAACACTTGTTACCATTCAGTGCTTTCCTAATGCACATGTAATTGCTTCTTGACAGAACCTTCAGGAGTTAAAACCTCTGGATCAGTGTTTGATTGGACAAGCAAAGGAGAATAGGAAAAAGAACAGATATAAAAACATACTTCCTTGTAAGTCCTAACGAATTTGAAATTCACTGTTGACATTCTGTCACCACCTGTATGGTCAGATGGATTGGATCAGAAGTGAGATGGTTTGATTCCCAATCCTAGTAATGAAAAAATTAAGCATTTATAAAGCAGTTTAAGATCAGTGAACAATGCAGTACTGCACTGCAGTAGGTAGGGACGGATGTTCACAGACTTTTCTGTTGTTTCAGCAGATCTTATGTCTTAAATGATGTATATATATGAAGCCAGACAAGGGTTTTTCAGTGTTACCCATATAAAATTGGAAAACCAGACATGCATACTGTTGTCAGTAAATTTCTTGCCATAAAATTCTGCTTGTTAAGTGGGAGATATATTGAGGGAGAAGTAAGTACTGACAAAGGTTAGCTCTGTGTGAGAAAAATTCAATCTCAGTTTTTCAGAGGTGCTGCAGTTCAAATCATGTACCTTGCCTGTCTGCTGATTTATATTTCTCCTATAGACAGCTCTTTATTTATTCAAAGCACTGATTAGTATCCTAAATGTAGTATTTAAGTGATTTATTTCTTTTAAGGTAAGATGTGGAAGCGTCTGTGGAGATAAGTGCTTTGTGAGTGTGTAAGGTTCAACATCTCTACTGTGTGAAGGTCTGATTATGTGCACACATAACATGAGGTCTTTTTGTTGTGTGGGGATTGCAGATGACACCACTAGAGTACCCCTTGGGATGGAAGGTGGATACATCAACGCCAGCTTCATTCGCATGCCCGTGGGGAACGAGGAGTTTGTTTACATTGCATGCCAAGGACCTCTTCCTACTACTGTAGCAGATTTCTGGCAAATGGTTTGGGAACAAAACTGTACTGTGATTGCCATGATGACTCAGGAGGTTGAAGGAGAAAAGATAAAATGTCAGCGTTACTGGCCAGATGTCCTCAATAAAACCACCATGATCAATGATAGACTAAGGCTTGCTCTTGTGAGACTTCAGCAGCTGAAGGGCTTTATCATTAGAGTGCTGGAGCTCGAAGAGATTCAGGTGAGTGAACCTAATTCTAGAGTTTTTTCTGAGTGTTAGCATACTTGTACTTATGTTTCTGGCTTGCCTGCTTTCACTTGCATTGCCTGCATCAAGAGGTGACCCAGGGTTTCTCTTCTTTGCCCAGCGATCATTACTGGGCAACTCTTCCTTGTTGCAGCTTGTGCTACTCTGTGACCTTTATAGGAGAAGGCATTTGGGCCAGGAGATGATTTCATTATGCTAATGAGACTCTAAATTTTGCCTCCCTTTCGCCAGAGAAACATATGTAGGGATATGAAATTCACTAATAATTGTATCTGGCTGGTTGGCTCCTCTATGTGATTAGCTCAGTCTGCACGGTGAACCTTAGATTTCTAAATTACCTGCTAGTTACTTTCAGCTTAGCTCATTGTTTCTCTTCTTTCATTGACTTACAGAGCACCTTCATTGGGCAAATCCCACTTTTCTGAGACTTTTCTTTGGGAAATTAACTTCTTTGTTTTTATCCTTGCCGCGTGCTACATGCCGCTGTTTTGAAACCTCAGACAGGTGAAGTGCGGCACATTTCCCACCTGAACTTCATGGCCTGGCCTGACCACGACACCCCCTCCCAGCCCGACGAGCTCCTGACCTTCATCTCGTACATGCGGCACGTGCACACGTCGGGGCCCATCGTCACGCACTGCAGTGCTGGCATTGGGAGGTCGGGCACCCTCATCTGCATCGACGTTGTTCTGGGGCTCATCAGCAGAGACCTCGATGTGAGTATGCCTCAGGATGGGCTGAGTGCTGCTTCCGACCCACAGGAAGTGTGTTCCATTGAATCCATTCAATTGTTTAAAGAATATGCCATGCTGTTGGCAGCAGCATGTCTCCTTGTTGATGATCCCAGCTGGGGAGAGCTTTAATATGCAGGGGTTCTTGGGTTAGCTCCGGGGATCTGAAGTGTCCTGTTGGCTGACACCTTGGCAACCACGTGCCACTTGAGCCATTCCAAAGTATGTTGCAAGGACATCTTCTACCATAGCGGACTTCTGGCATGTGGCATGGGAAAAACAGTGTGTTGCCATGATGGCTTGGGCAACTGATGGAAGGGGTATATAAATTAACTTTCCCGGCCCAACTAGGGATACATTTTCTAGGGTGATCCACAGGAGGTGCTAGCTTCCTTAGGTTTGTCCTTCCGCAGCCTGGGGTAGCAAATGTTTCGGTGGATGTCCAGAGATGATAAGCCGTGTCATGCTTAGCTCAGTGGGGTTTCTAAGCACCCTCTAAATGTCTAGAACTTCATAGACCTGGGGAAGTAAAAGGTGTTTTGTCAGTTGGACCCAGGGGCTCCATTTTCTGCACACTGAGCTCCCAGTAGGTGTAAGCAAGAGGGCCTGTGTACAGAGAAAGAAATCAAGAGGAGGAGGGTGTCACATCCTGATTGCCCAGACAGCACATGCTGGGTATCTACCAGACATGCATAGGCTATAGAGAATTATTTGTTTTTCTACTCAAGTGCCTAGTTCTGTTCCCTGGTTTGATGCTGGGGATGTTTCCTTTCTATGCACGTATGTCTTCTATGAATGTTTGCAACTTTTTGTCTGTTTTGGTAGTTTGACATCTCGGACCTGGTGCGCACGATGCGTCTGCAGAGACATGGAATGGTTCAGACAGAGGTGAGCCTGGCTTCCCCAGGTGTCCACTAAACCATCTGCTGTGCCAGAGAACTTTGGGATGCACACAGAAGTCCTCATGCGCTGTCATGCAATATTTGTGTCACAGGAATTAAATCAGATGAGTAGCAGGATATATTTGACACTTACAAACACAAGCCACTTTCAACATGCTGAACAGTTTTGATCTCTTAAAAAAAAAAAATTATCAGTTTTCATCTTCAAAAGCATGTTTTATAGAGGAAGTCAACTAAGCTTTTTTGGCTAAAAATTGCATTATAAACTGAAGAGAAAGTTTAGTGTAGCTGCTATGAATCACTGATACTATCAGAGATGTCTTGAAATCTCCTTTGGGGAGATACTCAACCAGAAGTTATATTTATCTTCTAGAAACAATCTAGATCTGGAGCTAATTAACTTTACTTTTGAGCCTTTTAACAAGACTTTTATCACAAGGTCTTGTTAAAATCTGCACTTTTTCTCTGACTGTGAAGGAATTGCCAAGTCATAATTAAAGCCCCTGAAATGAAACCACTAAACCATCAGCCCCACCCCTGCCTCACACCCCAAAACATGTATTTGCCCCCACACCTCTATCACTGAGATTAAGGTAAGAAGTTGCACTGTCATCTGAGTTCTGTATTAGTTGGCATTGATGCAAGACCTTGAAATCCACTTCCTGTCTTCATTTCTACTTATGTAAAGTACTTTCCTTTAGGTGGTTTTGATCTGAAAGGAGAATAAATGTCCCATTTAAAAATATATCTTCAGTGGCAGAGGAGTGTCTGTATTAATTTAAGTTGATGTTGCATATTTCTCCACTGTGGCCTTCTTGTTTCTTTGGAGTTTTCCTGTTATTGGGGGGTTTTTGTTTTGTTTGAGTTTTGTTGTTGTTGATTTTATTATTATTTAATAGTGTAATTAGTAATGAAATCAAGTGCTGTGCAACAGTGAAGTGTACGTGAGAGCACTTAGGTGGTGCAAGCATTTTTCATGTTCTGTAATTTCCTTTTCCTTGCAGGATCAGTACATCTTCTGCTATCAAGTTGTCCTTTATGTCCTGAATCATCTCCAACATGAAGAACAACAAAGAGACAAATATAATACTGAAGGAGAAGTGCTTTTAAAATGAGGGAGCAAGGAGGTTGAGAGGCTCTCGAGCATTTTATTTGTTCTGCCAATAGTTTTCTAATCCCTTTCTTCAGTTGCTGTCAAATGTCTTTTCTATAAAGTCTCTCCATCATTCCAAATAAGGTATATAGTTATATGGGAAAGGGATAGCTCATACAATACCACTGATGTCTTCAGCCCCATGGATGCACATGTGAGATTTTTGTATAACAATATTTAATAAAGCTGCATTTTTTTGCAGCTTCCTTAAAATGTCATAAAATACTTAAATAAAAATATTTTAATTTTTAAAAAAAAAGTAAGAAGAAAAAAGTAATCTTGTAGTACTTCCTGCAGTTCTCCAACTGTTTTGGGGTATTTGTTTCTTATAGGGTGGGGAAGTGGGAGGGATGAAGGAGTATTTTTATCCTGGCAAACTTTGTTATAAAGACATTTTGCTAGTCTCTTTTGAAAGCTTGTTTATGGCACAGAATTTTTGCCCTTTTAGTACAATGACAGCTATTTTATAGAGGGTATCTTGAAATCAGCATTTAAACTTTAAGAGATGCCTATTAGCATAAGGATGGTAGTGAATGTTAACTGTATCACAGTTAATAATGTTTACTTTATAGAATTTCATGTATATATTTATATACTTTTACACAAAAAAAGCTGAATTATTGGGTGTCTAACCTTATAACTGATTAGGCATCTCCACTCTGTAAATAAAAAATATACTTAATGTACACTGATCAGTGGGTCTGGGTATTTTTGTGTCCCTATGACTGATTTTTCATGGCCTTACATGGCATCATTCCTTGTGGTTGCTGCCCTTAAGACATGTACAACAGAAGGGCTGTTCACATTTTAAATGTTCAGTGTCCTTCTGTTCTTTAGTATCTGTTTGAAAAAACTGGCAGAACTGTGGGTTCCTTTCTGGAGAGCTTCCACACTATCGGGAAAGGAAGAGGTTATTTTCCTTCCCTCCTTGTTTTTCAGCATACCTGGGCACTGGGACCATATCACCTTTTTGGGGATGTGTTTGCACTGCTACAGCAATGTGATCTACTCTGCTTTACCAGGTTTGAGGTTGGAGTCAGGGTATTGGATTCTAAGTAGCTCAGTGGTTTAGTGGTACTATAAACAGTCTGTTCTGGTAGAAAATTCTCATTTTACGTTCTGTGGGAACCTTGGATGGTGAATAAATGCCATCAGCCAACACATCAGCCTCGAGTGGTCATTCGAGGGTTTGGGCAATATTCCTGTCCCAGCAGTCCTTACCACAACTGAACTTGGCTGTCAGTAAGGGTAGAAGAGTACTGTTCTAACAGCATTCTGCATCAAAGTGTTGGCAATATGTTCAGAGGCTTGTTATTATTCAAGGTTTTGACTCTTCAAAGTAGTAGCCCACAGTGTTCCAGTGTCCCAAAACTGAAACAATCACTATCTTGCAATAGCATGACTTAAAAAAGGAAAAGAACCTTTTTCACTTGTCACAGTAACACAATGCTTTTTATTCCCTTCAGCATAACAGCAAAATAATGCATTTTTCAGTGCAGCACAGTTTGAGGAAGGAAAATTAATCCTGTGTAGATAGAAACAGAGGCAAATTGACTAGCCGTGGTGACAGTATACACCTATGTGAAGGAGCTCTAAATTGAAGGCAAAAGATTTTCAGGACTGCAGTTGTCAATGGCAATGTAAGTAAACACAGCTACTTGATACACTGCTGCTGCTGCTTTAACATAAATAGTGAGTTCAGAGGATTTGGGCATGTCTGGGTTTTAGAAACAAAAAGAAATGTTATGGTAACTAGACAGTACAGTTAAGACAGTTGAATTCTTTTTTTTAATGTTTTCAGAGACGTGCCAAACAATGTAGAAACAGGAAGAGAGTTTTATATAGTATGCTGCATGAAGCCAAGTACAGCACACAAACAGTTTGCACCAGATTACAGTTTATGGGAAATACAAATCAGTAAAGGATTGCAGAATTTGCTGCTTGTCCTCACAAATATGATGATCTGTGGTCTGGTATTTTATACCCAATTTCCTTCTAATGATGGACACACAGAAAAGAAGAGGATAGTTAACTTGACCTAACCTCCCCTTCCTCAGAAAAAAGACAAACACAAAAAAAAAAAAACAAAAAAAGGAGAGAGAGACAAAAAAAAAGAGAGATACAGAAACACACACCCCTTTCAGTTTCTCACATTGTTCCCTTGGAAGGTGAGCACATGATTAGGGAATAAATAGACCTGTCTATTCACCCTACTAATATTTAGGTATTGTCCTGGACCACAACCCCAGAAGTCCATCTGGGAAACACAGCTATCCTTACTTATATGTTAACTATTTTAATTTTGAAGAAACTGGGGATCTTGTGGAGCATAGCATCTTTGAACAAAAAAGAATAACTGTATCCTGTCTGTATCTGCCTTCAAACTCTTCAATCCAGCTCTTTCCATCTGAAATCATCCTTCCCAGTACCATCAGCATGTAGCTGTAAACAAGGTTGAGCAGGAATAATACGGAGTTCCTACAGTGAAGTTTTCTCACCAAATTCCTGATTACCCTGTCTTCATGATAAAACAGATGGACCCCTATGGGAAGCATTCAGGTGTTCCTAAGGAGTCACACGTGTATGGTGAAAGATGGCATAGGCCCCTTTTGAGAAGTGGTCTGAATTCCTTTGGGTTTTTGTCTCAATGCTGAGGAATAGAATATCAAATAAACATTGAATGTTCACTAAGTTTAATGCTTGCTGAGGACATTGGAAGGTTATCTGTTTTCTGCTAAGCAGGTGGAACTTACCATCTGTGACACTTGATGTGGTCAGTGTGGTTTAAATACACCCCACAGCTCAAAACTCATTACACAAAAGTGGATGTGCTTCTGCAGTGTGATGGCTTAAACTTGGTTTCTGTGAGAAATCTGTTCGGAAATATGCACCCATGCTCATTTGTTTCTCATCTTTTTCTGCAAAGGATTAGATTACTTAAAATCTTTATGCCCCCCTTGAAGAAATGAGAAGTAAAATTACTAAGAAGCTTAGTTCCTTGAATGGAAAAAATGCTATGTGCTTTCTTAGTATGCTGACTATATGATTTGCAGGAGAAAAAAATCTTGAGTGTCGTGTTTTTTTTGTTTTTTTTTTTTTTTTAGAACTATGATGCCTTGCTGAGTAAGCATCCAGGACATGCTCCAGCTGATTTTCCTTTTTATAGGTATCTGATTTTTAGCAGGAAGTTTACCAGACTAGGGAAAATACTGATACATAATCCATTATGGTTCTAATTAAAGAACTGACCCTGTGTGTTAACCCAAGAGAGAAAGGATCCTTCTGTTTTCCCAGCCAGAATTAGCTGACAGAAGCACATACGCTTTGCCACATAAGCAGCCCTGTGCCATTAGTAGTTTATCATATCTTTGTTTTCCTTGGTGGTCTTTGCCTGCTAGAGAAGGGCAACAATCTGCAACGGAGGAATTCCAGTTGTTTTGAGGGTTCATTACTGTTACTCCTTGAATACTTCCAAGCAGCCTCTTGCCTTACAATTTCAGTCCTTCTAAAACTGGCTGTCCAGGGAAAATAAAAACTTCGCAATTTCTGTGTGGTGGACGACGTGGTAGTGCAGGTGTTCTGTGGTGACTCTGCATGTGTGGCAGAGGCCAGGGTAATACCCACCCCTGCACACCTCTTAGATGAAGACACAAGATAGTAGTTGGGCCAGGATAAGTAGTGCATATTGTTAACAGTGTAGAAGAAAATTTTAGTCTAAGCTTTGCAGGTCAAAAAATGGCAGACTTGCAGGTGGTAAAATGCTTATACACTGCTTCTGACTTCTCCATGTTAAAAAAACCCAACCAAAACCAGACAAGGAAACAACTTCTCTTCCACTGAGAAACCAAAGCAGCTTGGCTCCTCATGCCTTCTCAGTATTTCTCACATAAGTGAGCCCACTTTTAATACACATGACATCTATCCTGTCTTTTCTGCAGGGGTACAGGAACCTGTGAGCTGAGGGCCAAATTCTCTTAATGAAGTGGAAGGCAGTTGCTGACATTCAAGAATGTGAGCCATCATCTGGAAGCAAATTTGAATTTGTGACATCCACGGATAGACAAGACAGGACATTACTAGGGACAAACACCAAGAGTTTTGTAGACGTTGGCACAGCTGCAGTGGAAAATCTGTTCTGTGCTGCCTTAGTGCAGTTGATCTCAGCCGACTGGGGGTAAACTCAGGGAAATGTTACTCAGCCTTTAAGCAGTGTGGAGAGGACATTGGAGCAAGGGCTCTAAATATTAAGAGCATTTTCACCAAATATTAATCCAGTGAATTACATTCTTCTGGCTGGGCAAAGTGCAAATAATGAACGTGCCAGCAAAGGCCAACTCAACACTGGGAGAGAAGATACTGACAAAAAGTGACTGATACAAATAAATGCTTTATTGAATATACTGAAAAGGATAAAGAGCAGAACTACAAATGTGTAGTGAGGTAAGTTCCCATGGGATACGGTTCTGAGTAGTGTTTGCTGCAAACTGAAGCACAGCCTGTGAATTAGAATTGGAAGCAAACTAAATTTCTGCGTTCCATCTTTTGGAAAATTCCTTCTGGAGTTCCCATTCAATTTCAAGAGTGAGTGTTGACTGATGAAGGTGTTATACGTGACGATGGTGAATCTATCACATTTTCCAGCCACTGGTGTGTTTTTCAGGAGAATTTGTGGAGTAGGATGTTTGACACCAACCTCTCCCACAAGAGAGCTAGGATGAAGATGTTGATCTGTGTCTGAAATTCCATATAGAACTCTACAGATACACGTCTTGCTCCACCTAATTCATGCCAGGTTCTGATAAAACCAGTGGTAGCCATTGTGGGAAGTCTTACATTGCTGTGAATGTTGGTTACTGAATTTCCACAGCTGCTTTGGTCAAACAAACAAAAAAAAACCACCTCCTGTGGCTGGCTTTCAGACCTCAATTTGAACATCACTTGTTGGGCTTAATTTCTAGTGATTTGTGTTGACGAGCCCAGTGGACTCTGTAGGGAACTTTGCTTCTTAATGAAATGTTAGAGAAGGGGTGGTTGGTTTTGTTTTAATGAAGTGCTGGAAAGATCTTGCTGGCTAAGAAAATGTCATTTGAAGGATAAATCATTGGACTGGGAGCAGATTTAATTGCTAATTTCCTCAAGTGGGTTCCAGGAAATGGATTTCATCTTCCTTGCTGTACTATGATGACCTCTTTCATAAAAAATTTTCTCTGGTAGGGCTCTAATTGTGACTTCAGGGTAATAAGCCAGATTCCCAAATAAAGTATTATCTCTAAACAAGGTAACTTGGTCACAGAAGCAGCCTGGTATTCAGAAACAAGGAGCTTTGTATGGTCTGATTTGCCTATTCAGCTGTCTTTAAAGCCAGATTGGATATTTCTGCACTGTGCTCAAGAGCAGATACACTGGAATATCCCATTAAAAAGTACATAGCTTGTCCTACAGCTGTCTCTTCATATGTACTCGTAATTCCTTGCTGGAGTTCCTGCTCACAGCAGCAGAATATCCCTTTGTGTTGTGGGATATTCTGTGTGTGGTGACGGGACCATCTATGATCTTGTCATCACGTGGGGAACTGGCAGACTCTCAGTGTGTGCTTCACACTGTGTTCCATGTCTCTAACTAATTCTGCACACCCAAATATGCAAGTACCAGTCATGTAGCCAGAAGACATTCCCATTCATCTTCATCCTGCTATATTTCTTTTCTTACCTCCTTTTGCTACAACTCTCCATTCCAACTCCTAAAATATTGTTTGTGCCTTTGATAACGGGTGAATCTCACAGAGTGCTGAGATTAGCCTTTGCTCCAGCCACTGCTTTCTTCCAAAGTGGAAGGTTATTTTGCAAACAGCAAAACAAATTCGGAATGTATGGTTAACAACCTGCCTTAGTATATAAAGAAGGTATGCAAAGGAGTTCCAGGGGCTTGAGTTCCCATGTCCCCAGTACTGCATGTGTCTCTTCTGCCTTCAGCTGTGCATGCTGCAGTTGTCATTGCAAGGAGCAGATCATTCAGGAAGAACAATGAATATCTCAAGTTACTGTTCCTGCCTTGAAGTCTTGTCAGAGGTGGAAGTCAAAGCTTCAGGAAAGGAGCTTGATTTTGGTTCCACCTCTAACAGCGCTGAACTTTCAGGCCAAGCACACTGAAATTGGAGCGTGCTGAGCATTTTGTGCATAACAATTCTCTGTCTCCTTGGGGAGGGTAAGCCAAATTTGATGTGCTGAGCAAGCCTGCGGTAGAATTTTGGAAGCTGGACAGGGTTAGAGGATAAAGCAAGAGAGATCTTGTCTATGCAAGTGTAGCATGGGGTCACTTTCTCCACAGCTCCTTTGGCACTTGGCAAGGAAATAAATTTTCTCTTGTCAAATTTTTGTGAGTTTAAAAATACCCTGGCCTTGAGTGGTCAAGTGCTGGGGAGTGCAGCAGAACTTTTCTTGAATTTCCATGTGTCTCCTGTGTTTAGCCTTCTGTGGGAGAGGGAAGGAAGACAGCCCATAGGGTATGATCCCCACAGTTGTGGGTTTCCTGTGTTCAAATCTGTCTTAGATTCTGCAGTGATCAGTACAGTCTCAGTATGTGACAAGGCTTTTTAAAGTTAGTTCTCTAATAATGAACAATAATATCTCAAAGACCAGTGACTTCTGACCTGGTAATTAAAATAACTGGTCTGGGTCTCTGATGCATCCAGGGGAAAAATCTTTACACTAAATGAAATGGTAAAGTAAGGTCAAGTTTTTTTATCCCATCAATATCTTCAACAGGTGCTGAATGCTCTGAAGCAGAGGTGACACTGCCTGGTAGCTCCTAAAGCTGGCTGTTGGCATCAAAGGCATCGTTCTCACTTCTGCTCTGAAAAGATTATCATGCTGATGCTACAGATAACAGGAGAGTGAGTGGTTACCAGGAGGCATTTCCTCAATGGTAGTGTTCCTAGAGCACTGCCAGTCTTCCCATCAGCACAATGTGCTCATGTTACCCAGTCCCCTAATGGAAACAATTCCTGAAGCACAGCTACCTGCTTTGCTTTTCCCAGAGAATCATAAAGCCCTAGCAAGCAAGGTTAGATTTAGGTAGGAGTTATGTGAGCCATGCAAGGTGGTCCTTTCAAATGATAATTATTCTGCATTCATCCCCTTTCTGTAACCCTCTTTTTCATGCACAGCTGCATTTTCTCCCAGCAGGGCCTAAATTTTGTTTTGTTTGTTTCAAATCCTTGTATCCCTGTAAGCATTCAGCAATTCTGGCAGATGTGATAAGTCCTTACTGTGACTGTTTTGTGCTCCCAGCAGCCCAGGCTACCTGTCTTGGGCCTTCTCATCCCAGGACTTTGGATATAAACTCTTTTTGGTGATGTGTAGCCCTGGCATGGTGATGGTTGCTTTAGAAATGACCATTACCTCAGGGCAGAATTCAACGGGAACATTTGCCTAAGTGAGATTTGTGTGTCCAGCCACCTGGGTGTACCAGTAGGAAGGGTTGTCTTATTTACCTCAAGAACACTTACCTTCCTCACCCCAAATCACTTTTTTTTCTTTCTCTTTTTATTATTCTCTTGAGAGAGAATTATTTACACATTTCTTGGGTGACCAGTGACTTGATGGTTTAGCACATAGGGTTAATGCAATTTTCAGAACTTGTTCTCTGAATTTGGGTGTGGTATCAGAGACTCCTAGAGATAAAATAACCTTCTTTTGCACACCAAGGTTATGGAAGTGGGCAGAGAACAAGTGCAACCAAGGGAAGCACGTAGACACCTTATCATTCAAGACCTCCCAGCTCCCCTAGCACAATTTATTGTGCAGTCTGACTGTGTCATATTGTCCAGTTGTCTTATTCATTTAATTTGTTGAGATTTGCCAGTGTTCTTGGCCCTAGGTAAGAAACAAATCAGCACCTGACATGAGAAATGTTTCATGTTATGTGTGTGGAGAAGTGGATTATATTATATTTCAGTTAGTTTCTTCTACTAAAAACTCACCTTTGAGCCCAAAGGAGCTGTGGTTTGAAAGCATAGCTGGGACAAGTGAATGGAAAGAGGTGGGTGTCACAAAGGACATTTTAAAATGTTCCCTCTCCTCTGAATCATAAAGTTGTCTCACTCACTGTGTATGAATCAGCTCATCCTGGAGAGGAATCCAAGAGGGAATTGTTCCGAGCAATCATAATTCTAACAAAGTCCTTACGAAGGGTCTAGTAAAAGTGTAATGTTTATTTTAAAACATCCTCTCTCTAGCTCTTACCTCAGTCTTTCAAGCAGTTTCTGTGACCTTCCACTTGTCCATGTTGAACTTCATAAGGTTCACGTTAGCCCACTCTTCCAGCCTATCCAGATCTTCCTGCAGGGTAGATCCCTTCTGAAGTGTCCGCTTCCTCACTCGCTTTGGAATCATTGGCAAACTTCTTCAGGGTGCACTTGATCCCATCATCCAGATCACCTGTGGAGATATTAAACAGCTCAGAGCCCAATACTGATCCCTGCTGGACGCCACCTGTGACAGGCCACCCGTCTGACGGGGAGCTGTTTACCAGCACCCCTGGGTGCCTCCTGCCAGCCAGGTCCCCACCACTGCACAGACCACTTGTCTGGTCCATAAGGTGTCCTTCTCCCAAGGAGGAGGCCGTGGGAAACAGTAAACAGTACCATATTTTGGTGATATGGGGCCTTTCTCAATGGCTACAGCTCTCTGCAGTGTGACAGCATCTCTCAGGGAAGTCTTGATGAACCTTACCAGCAAAGCTCATTCTATGGGGTCATGCCTGTGACATTTCCAGTAGAATTGAAAGAATAGACCTCATACTGCTCTGCTGTGTAGTGCTAATCTTT